>CAUYRH010103596.1:0-15654 GCA_963574655.1 Perodicticus potto | reverse complement strand
CACCTGGTGTTGTTGCAAGAATGTCTTGGCATTTTACTTGAGGCTGATGTCAGTTATGATTTGCCAGGAAGCAGACACGAGACGTAGGTAGGAATGCAGGAGTTCTCTGGAGTAAACACCTTTATGTATTTATGTATTTATGTATTTATTTATTTATTGCAGTTTTTGGCCAGGGCTGGGTTTGAACCTGCCACCTCCAGCATATGGGGCTGGCGCCCTACTCCTTTGCGCCACAGGTGCCGCCCTGGAATAAATGCCTTTTTAAAAAGTCAGTACATAGTAATCATACATTTTTATGGGGTACATGTGATCTTTTGATACAGTGTGTAATGATCAAATATAATGTGTATTTAACACATCCATCCCTTTGAGGATTATTTGTGTTGGGAACATTTCAAATCTTCTCTTCTAGCTATTGGGGTAAACGTCCTTAACAACAAAGTGGAGAAAGGCAGGGGTGAGTGGGGATGCTGGTGGTCCGGCTCCTGTGCAAGGAGGGGGTGAAGGAAGAGCCCTGGACCTCAGCGAAGCCCTGGCACCGTCTCAGCCAAACTTGGAAGGAGCCCAGATCAAGAGCTGTCTGTCTTTAGATGCGTTGCACACTGGAGAAATGTCCAGGCCCTCGTAACTCCACTGTGCCCCATGCTTAACTGGGAGCTACGAGGGGGAACTGTGAACTTGGCTCAATCACTGTGATGGGTCCCAAAGGCACTGCGACTGGAGGTCACTCTTCATCTGTACCTCACACAGCAGTTGTCCAAATCACAGGAACGCAGGGACAAGGAAAGGACATTCCCATTTCCTGAAGGCTTTGTCCGTTGTGCACAGCACTTTCTCATGGAATACTTCTTACAACTCACCAGAAACCTGTAACACCTGCAGGTAACTGTTTCTACTTATCAAAGAGGGAAGCACCCTCAGGGTCACACAGCTGCAAGCCATGACAGCCGAGCTCTGATCCTTCCACTATACCACAGTGGCCTCCACGAGCACAGACCCAACGCAGGACACAAGGCCAATGTTACCGGAGGAAGAGGGTCTGGCCGCTTGCCACTGTCAGTCAAGTGCAGAGACAGGAATTAGGTCCAATATGCTTTATTGTCAGAAGGCCAGCCATCTGGAGAACAGTGGTAGTAGCCTCTCAAAGACTGTTCTGCCTCAGTTATAATTTTTATAATGGGGTACAAGGAAACAGACCTAGAAAATGTTAACTTCCTCCAAAAGAATCATCAAAGAAAACAACATAAAGTAGCCTTTACTTTAACAATGTAACCACACTTACTAAGTGTGACTCTGCCTCCTCCAAATCTTTGGAGATAAACATGACAATCATGGTGAAACCTTAACTAGATAATCAGGGAAGGGATGAGGAGAGAACGCGGGCTGAGCAAACTAGGTCAGCTGTTCCGCTTCAGCTCAGCTTCTCAGATTCCGTCTTGCAGGCTGGTTTTCTGGCTTCACAAAGATCTAAGAGGAAGGAAAGTTGGTTTTGTTTTTTGGTTTTTGAGACAGAGTCTCACTTTGTCACCCTCGGTAGAGTGCCATAGCGTCATAGCCCACAGCAATCTCAGACTCTTGGGCTCAAGCAATTCTCTTGCCCCAGCCTCCCAAGTAGCTGGGACTGTAGGTGCTGACAATGCCGGCTATTTATTTTTTTTTAAGAGACAGGGTCTCCCTCTAGCTCAGGCTGGTTATTGTACTTGTGAGCTCAGGCAATCTACCCACCTCGGCCTCCTAGGAAGCAGGAACAAGATACCAGGAAACAGACAAGACACAGCTAGGAATGCAGTTTTCTGGAGTAAATGCCTTTTAAAACAATTATCAATACGTAATAATTATACATTTTTATGGGGTACATATGATCTTTTGATACAACGTGTAATGATCAAAGCAGGGTATTTAACATATCCATCCCTTTGAGGATTATTGGTGTTGGGAACGTTTCCAATCTTCTCTTCCAGCTATTGGGGTAAACATGCTGGGATTACCAGCGGGAGCCAACACATGCAGCCTAAGACGAGGGAACGTTAAGGCAAGAGAGGACGAGAAAATATCATGAATGTTACATTAATCAGGTGGATAAAAATATCTCCGATTGTATGGGAAGCCCGCACACTGTACTCCAAGCCTGAATCATTGTACAGTTATGACTTAATAAAAAATAATTAAAAAAAAAAAAAGGACTCAATAAAGACTCTTAGTATTGCACTGAAGCATGATTTCAAAAGGAAACCAAAGCAGAATTCAAGGTTGTAATAATTTTGTTTCATGAGTTTGTTGCAATGATAATTTTGTTTCATGAGTTTGTTGCAATGCCTTCCACTCAGCCCCACCTCCCCGCTACTCTGTATCTTATAGGGCTGTTGACTTTAGGATGGTAAGCTTGTTCTTGGTATCAGTGTTTATTCATGCATATATATTTGCATTATGTTTTATTCATATATTTATATATTTAAATATATTTTATTTCTATAAATAATTTTATATATTAATTTATACACATTAATTCATATAGGATTTATAAAGCAAAAAGAGAAGCAGTGCAAATGAAAGAGGAAACCTTTCGGGGGGACTACTTATGGTGGAAATTAATTTCTGACTTATCATTAGACCTGGAAGATTATGCAATAATTCCTAACCTAATGAATTGGTTTTGTCTTTAAGACAATGCCAGTGGGTTGCTAGACATTGACTTTATTTCAAAATTTTGTAAAATATACAGATAAAACTTAGACTTGTAGCCTTCTACACCATTTGGCTCGGATACTGCATATATTATCAGAGGTTTTTTTGTCCTTACATTTATATCATATTAAACAATATTTTAGCATTGTGGTTAATTGACTTTTTAAAATAATAATGATTACCAAAAAATTATTTTATCTGAATATTCATATTCTCATGTTTTTGTATTCCTGATTATTATGATTCATTATAATTATATATGTGCTGTATCATTAAATTACAGCCAGGTCTATAATATTTTGTTATAATTCAAAGTGTTTATAAACAATATAAACAACTATAAAGTTGTTGTGTTTTAGATAATGATCATATTAAAATACGCATGACCATATATGTGCACGGGCACATATAATAGATACGCATATGTGGATATGTGTGTGTCCATCTATTATCTATTTGAAATGATAACATGTAACAATTAATAATTTGACAATTGCTGTGAAATTTTGAATATGGCATTCCATGGACTTAGAGTAACTTAGAATAAAGTACCTTTCAAAATAGCAACTTATTTTTCTAGGACTTCAGAGTCAGAGAAGGCAAACTCATGCTTGCTTCTGTGTAGCCAACAGCATCGAGTGCTCAAATTTATATTGGTATCAGGTGTCTTTGTACATGTATTTTCCCCTGGAAACACAAGTGATCTCTAACAAAAATGTGCTAAAAGGCTTTTAATTTTTCTACGAATTAATTCATCAATCAATACATTTATCAAACACCAACTACAGGGAAACCACTGTGCAGAGCAGGAACCCAATGCAGTGAAATCAAAGGTGCATTATCCGTCCTCACAGAGCTTAGAGTCTATTTGGGGAACACTTTCCTTGAAACACTTTCCTTGTCTTTCACTACGCTGTAGAAGGCATGGCGGTAGGTGTCGTGATAGCTATAAAAGAGTTTAAAATGCAGGCCACACTGAGAGGCTCATTGTTTAGCAGGAGGGATAAAACAAATACACAGCACGTGGGCTGTCGGAGCAGGTGGGGCCCTGCTCGCAGAGGACAGCTAAGTGAAGTGTCACGGGAGCCGAGAGGCCAAGATTGCGCTGTGCTGTCAGGGGTCACTGAGCAGGGAGCCTTTTGAATAAAACTTGACAGACATAAAATAAATACCAATCGCTTTCTAGTCACCTTCACTCTGTCTAAGGCACCAGCGAGAGTTTGACATTGTCCCCGTCTCTTAGCAGGTACAATTCCAGATGGCTCAGGAGAGAAGTCACGGTAGAATGTGACATGCGTGTGTGCGTAGAGAAACATGTGTCCCAGAGTGTCCACGGTGACATCTACTTTGGCCATCTCTTCCATGCCAAGACTTTAAATAGCCACCGATATATTTATGACCACCTGAGCAGTCCTGGTTCTTGGGCCATGTCTCCTCTCTGAGTTCCTAGCCCTACAAAGCCAACTGCTGATGCCTGTTTAACACATTTCTTTGGGTAGTTTAATGGCATCTTGAATTCAGTATGTCTGTAACTCCACCCCTGCCCTCCATTCCTCCCCCAACCCCAGTCCTGGTGGCCACAGTCCTTAGAGCTGTTTCTGGATCTCATCTTTCTAGTACAATTACACTTCTCCATGACCCTAAGGCTTAATGTGGTCATATGACTTGCTTTGATCAATAAAATATAAGCAGAAATGATACATTTACTTTCTAATAGAATCCTGTAAGAGTTGCTGTGAAATTTATCATGTTCTATTCACAACCCCCTTCTCATTAGTTTCTGATTTTGTGAAGTGGTCCACAAAATCATCTCCTGGCCGGGTGCAGTGGCTCATGCCTGTAATCCCAGCAGTCTGGGAGGCTGAGCCTGGTGGAGTGCTTGAGCTCAGGAGTTGAAGACCAGCCTGAGCAAGAGTGAGACTAAAAATAAAAAAAAAAAAAAAAAAACCTAGCCAGGATTTGTGGCAGGTGCCTGTGGTCCCAGCTACTTGGGAGAATGAAGCAAGAGGATCTGTTGAACCCAAGAGTTTGAGGTTGCTGTGAGCTCTGACACCAGGGCACTCTACCAAGGGAGACAGAGTGAGACTCTGTCTCAAAACCAAAACAAAACAAGAAAACCAAAAAACTCTTTCTTTTCTTTGCACATCCTCTATTAAAATGTTTACATTGAACGATAGATAGCCCATAAAAATTCCAGTGAACAATTTGCTGGCAAGTATTTGAGTAACATGACTGTGGGTGTGCTAGAAAGCCCACTGGTGCTGCTCAGAATTAGGTGTCAAAACTGCCCATTTAAGGACGCTGCATCCAAAACCTTTTTATTTTTTAGAGCATCACACATAAGATTTGTAGGAAGCATAATATGTATATACATTTATTAATCATTTTTATTTGTAACACCAACTCATCTCGTCAGCAGACGGGGCCACAGATAAACGCGTCCAGTGTGCCAAGAGCCACAGTGAGCCTAGCTGGCTGGACTGTGACCACTTGTCTTCTGGTGCTTCTGTCCCAGATCCTAAAATCTGGACCTTAGGATTTTACATTCTGTGTGTGTCAGCATTTCCTGCTCTGGCTTGTCATTTGATGTCATTGAATTCCATCAAATAAGCAGTCTCTAGCTTTAATTTCTTAGGAGGATTATATTACTTTTTTCCCATTTTTTTCCCTGAGATTTTAGCTGATTTTTCTTAGAATTCATATCAATGAGGAAACACAGAAAGGAAATCTCACATGGAAATACTAGTTTTTGTAAAAGTCTCCTTCTATCCAGTCTGGCTCCCCTTCAACTTTGAATCATGTCATATTCAGTTTTATATAAAACTTTATAAAAAGCCTGATAAGGCCTTTCTCTTATTTAAGTGTCTTTACGGGCTTTTTCATTGCTCTTAGAATAAAGACTAAATTCTTAAACTGGAGAAGGCACTCCACCTCTCTGCCCTTCCTTTTCACCATCCTTCCTTCTAGAGGCCGCATTACACTATGGACACACAGGTGTGTCTACGCCCCTGATCTTCTTTGCACAGGGCCTTTGCACGTACTGTATCCTGCAACGGAAGAACCTTCCTCATAACTCATCCTCCCATCTCTTCTCAAATGACATTTCTTTAATTGTTTTTCCTACCTCAAGTCTATGTCAGATTTCTTTAAGTATTCTTTAAAGCTGTTTTCTTTCCTGCAAAACACTTAGTTCAATTCATAATTATACAACAATTTGTGCAGGCTTATCTGAGTAATGTCCGTCTCTGTATTTTATAAGTTCCATGGAAGCAGAACCACGTGTCTTTTTGCTCACCGACATATCTCTGATGTCTCACAGTACGCACAGCGTGCAGCAGGCGTTTAAATACATGTTGACTGAGCGTTGAATAAATAAAATCATGGCTGACAGGAAGAAGCAGGACATAATACATGTAAAATTTATGGTCCCTGCCAATCATGGTAAACAAAAAGAGTGTACTGTAATCAATATTTAACAATGTAATTATGTACCAGGTACTATGAGATATTTGCTGGAATATAAGAATAACAAACCAACAATAAAAATTCCTGTCTTCATGGGAGCTTACCCATCTTCATGGGAGAGGACAACAGGTGAGAAATCAGTAAGTATGCATCGTGTTCTAGGTGGTGATAAGTGCATTGGAGAAAAAGGAATCAGACAAGAGGGATAGTAATTTGGGGAGTTGGGGGGTTAGTAGAAATCACACTTTTTAAAAGGTGCCCCAGAAAGCCTCACTGAGGTCAACAGATGTCAAGACGTCTGGCAGAGGAGGATCCAGGCAGGATGTTAGGTAAGAGAATACCTGGAATGTTTAAGGAATAGCAAGAAAATCAGCATGGCTGGGGGAGAGTGAGTGAAAAAGAAAGTGGAAGAGGGTGAGGTTAGGTGATAGGGAAAGGTGAGGACAGTGTAGGGCCTTAGGGGCCATTGTCAGTTCTGTGGCTTTCATTCTAAGTGAGGTATGAAACCTGTGGAGTGGCTTTGAAAGAGTTTTGACATGCTCTGACTCACATTTCTACCGGATGATCCTGACTGCTGTGTTGAGAGAAGGTGGTGATGGGTTAAGGATGTGAGCAGGAAGACTAGGGGGCCTTGCAATCATCTCAGCAAGAATTAATGGTTAATGGTGCAAGGGTCAGTGTGGTGGCAGAGGAGGTGAGAAGCAGTTAGATTCTGCATGTACTTGAAGTTAAACCAGTACAGTTTACGTCTGCATGGGATATTGGCCGTGAGGAATCAGAATGACGTCACATTTGCAAGTCTAACTCAACAGCATGGCATGGATGACGAGGAAAGTGGTGAGACTGCAGGTTTGGATTGAGTGGGATCAGGAGCCCTGCTAGGGCTTGTTAAGTCAGGAATGCCTAGAATCAATCTCAGTGAAAATATTGAGTAGGTAATAGGTTAAGTCTTGAGCTTGGAGGACAGAAGAGGAGCAGAGATACTAATCTGGGAGTTACCAGGTAAATACTGCGTTTATAGCCATGAAATGTGATGATGTGTGAAGAGGTCCAAGGACTAAGAATTGGGTATTGTAATAATAGTGACTATGGAAGAGAAGAGAAAATCAGCAATGAAACCAAGCAGTGGCCTAAAATCTGGGAGAAGAAGCTGGCAAGTAATTGGAGGCCTTGACAATACAGTGGCCTAAATCTGTGAGCAATTCTGCTTGGTCTTAGCTAGTTGGCACAGAAGCAGTGTCCTATCAAATGCGCCGGCCACTTCTTGATTTTGACTATCGGAGCTTCAATGCTGATAGAGAAGTGATACCACTTGAGTACGTGAAATTCCCACTCCACAACTAGCCAGGGGAAGAAAAGCAGTTGAGCTCCAGAGTGGCGGCTCCCCTTGGTATTCTGTTGATAAGGGCATTACTTAATATGATATACAAGTAGGAATTTCCAAGAACACAATAAAATTATTTGTAGGAGAATTACTGAACATATACCCTTTACCCCATGTTGATTGAAAAACACCATTTTCTTAAATTAGCTTACATTTTTATTTGAGGAATGAAGAGAGCAATTAGGACATTGGCAACAGCTTTGGACACACTGTAACAGTGGGACGGGTTTAAATTCTCAACTAGCTACCCTCTCTTAAGCCACTTGCTATGATCATCATATGCGTCAATGTAATTTCCTACCACTTTCAGATATTATTTTGCAGATTTTTGGGGGGTAGACAAACTATGATAGTGTGTTGGATCCCATCTTAAAGTGAGAATGAGGCATAGGAATTAGGGTTAAAACTTTAAATTATTCCAGAGGTAATGATATTAGCCAAACGCTGTTAAAAATAGGGCCAAGATGACCACCAGCCTCAGCTAATCACACTAGTTTTCCTTGGGACTCTGAGAAAGCCCAGGTTCAAAGCCTGACCCTGACGCTTACATTTCAGTTACCTGGGGCAAGTCACTTAATATCTCTGTGCCTTCGTCATCATTTTATAAATACACTAGCATCTCTTTCATAGATTGATTTATGCGTTATATGTGAAATCATCTAGCACAAAGCAAGCACTCCACAAAGATGAATACATGTGGGGTGAAGTTAACCTGACTCCACGCACCCCATGCTTGTGTTAAAGAAGAAATAATAACCCAAATCAGGTCAAAGTTTAGAAAAGCTAAAGTAGGGGGACAGAAAATTTGGAAAAGTAAAGAGAAGGACAGAAAAAGTGAAAAGAGTTTTTGATTCTGTGCTTTCACAGCCTGTCATTTCCCACACACAGCATCCAGGCAGTCAGCAAGGTTGGAAAACTGGATGGGGACTGGACTTACAGGGGTCATCTCAAAGGAAATAGAAATTGAACCACTATAGATGACCACCTTCCAACACTGACCTCCTTCTTACACTGACCACATCCCCACACTGACCACCTCCTTACACTGACCACCTCCTTACACTGACCACCTTTCCACACTGACCACTTCCCCACACTGACCACCTCCTTACACTGACCACCTCCCCACACTGACCACCTCATTAAACTGACCACCTCCTTACACTGACCACCTACCCACACTGACCACTTCCCCACACTGACCACCTCCCCACACTGACCACTTCCCCACACTGACTACCTCCCCACACTGACCACCTCCTTAAACTGACCACCTCCTTAAACTGACCACCTCCCCACACTGACCACCTCCTACACTGACCACCTCCCCACACTGACCTCCTCCCCACACTGACCACTTCCCCACACTATCTCCCCACACTGACCACCTCCTTAAACTGACCACCTCCTTACACTGACCACCTCCCCACACTGACCACCTCCCCACACTGACCACCTCCTACACTGACCACCTCCCCACACTGACCACCTTCCCACACTGACCACTTCCCCACACTGACCACCTCCCCACACTGACCACCTCCTTACACTGACCACCTCCCCACACTGACCACTTCCCCACACTGACCACTTCCCCACACTGACTACCTCCCCACACTGACCAGCTCCTTAAACTGACCACCTCCTTACACTGACCACCTCCTACACTGACCACCTTCCCACACTGACCTCCTCCTTACACTGACCACCTCCCCACACTGACCTTCCCCTCACACTGACCACCTCCTTAAGTTGACCTAATTGTTGTAGACCAGACATTCACCATGTACATGTATGTATCAGCACAGTAGATCCAGTTCCTTATGTTGAACACCTCCGTATGTTGACCAGTTTGTTACAGTCCCTTGGGTGGTCAACTTACAGAGGTTTTAGTGTGTATTTTCGTTTGGAAATAAGAAATAATAGCAATATCTATATAACAGATAGGAACACAGGGGTGCCATCCCAAAGGGAATATTTCTAAATGGAAATAAGAAACAGCAGCAGTGACAACTAAGCTGTCTTCATTCGATCATTGTTCCATTTTGTGTGTACTTTTGTCCTCATTTACAGATGACAGAAGTCAAAATTTTTGACTTAATCAAGGTCACACAGTGAAACATCTATAGAAGTGGCTATAGAATCTAGGAAGGGCTTACATTTGTTCTTTCAGAGCTGGTGTTTTTTTTTTTTTTTGAAGAATGGCATTACAAGGAGAAGAATGCAAAGTTGATGTTTGACAACTGAATAAGCATGGTCGTTTAGGAATATACAAACATTTCTTGTACAATAGTCACTGAAAATATGTTAAGATAACAAGGCCATCTTTAGCTGGCAGCAAAACTATAGCAAAAATCATTTAGAAAAACCATCAGGGACTGCAGTATGCTTATGGTATTTGCCTCTGTGTAAAGAATAGAGCAGTGAGAAGAGAGAGCTTAGAGTAAGTGAACATGTATATTAGTCACAATCAAAAGAAATGTTCTGGGGGTGGGCCAAAAAAATATCTGTGATTGAATTATTTTCAGGTCCCTAAAATTAATTTACTCATGTTTATTTTTTTCCTCTGTTAACAATAGACATCTATAAAATAAAAGCTCTCGAAACCTTTCCAATTCTTAAACTTCAGGATTCTATTCAATATTTTAGTTAAAGAGGAAAGAGAGACTTGAACTTTTGAAGGAAATTTCTATTTCATCAGAAAGATAAAATAACATGTTTTTGACTTAGTAATTCTCCATATAACATCATTTTCTCTGTGCACTTTATGTTTAACCTATTAGTAAAGAAAAGATTTCAAAAAATTCATTTCGAGCTAGATGGATGTGGAAGGATCATAAGCCCAGAAAATCTAACACGGACTCTCAGAATCCTAATCCCAGATTGGAAAGATTCTTAAGCATATTTTAAAATTAGGAAGTAAGGAGCATTTCCACATAATCAGAATTTCCGAAACCCATCATCTTGAATAGTCTGTTTAATTTGGCTTTTCTAATGGTCAGTTTAGTGGGAGAAGTGATTTGAATGTGGTGCAGAATTAATCAATTCACTGCCTACATCAAATGTATAAATGTAAATATATTTTGAGCACATCTTGAATGGTAGCTTAAAGTCATCTAATTATTTTAATGGTAATGTGTGCTATTATCTAGACATAAAAAGTCAAGGACGAGTTCACCCTGTGAAAGGGTAGGCCTTGGGTCTCCTCAAATTCATGCCACTCTGCTAAAATATCTTATCCCTTATAGAGTATAATATAACCCTATCAAGCTACAGGAAATTGAGAAAGAAAGAAATATGTTCATAGGATTTCCATTAGTAAAGCAAGAGTAAAGTGCGTTGTTGATAATGTCACCAGGTTAGAAAGAAAGAAATTAAAAATTCTGACACCACTGAAAACAGATTTATCAGATGCCAGTTGAACAGTACAGAATAATCTTAATATGAAAAGTTTTTGAATCTAATGCCAAAATATTATTACTTTGTGTAAATCAGTTAAATTATCTGAGATTCCATTCACATATGTAAAAGAAGTTTGGATTGGATTAATCACTCCTTTCCAGACAATGATGGAACATAAAAATTATAAATATTTACTAGATTCTATGTGTCAGAAATTACTCTAAGTGCTTGCACATTTATAGATTCATTGAGTCTTTAAAGGAGACATGTGGTTAGTTACTAATAATATTATTCCCAGTGTTACAGGTTACAAAACGGAGGCACAGAGGGTTTCAGTAATTTGTAATAAATACAGAGTTACAGAGTGGTGAAACTGAGATTGGCAGTCAGGTCATCTGGTATCAGAGTCCATGGTCTTGAGCCTATGGCAATACTGCTTATTTTTCAAATAATATGTGCTAACATGTTCTTCCTCTCTTGATAACATTACCTGTGGTGGGAAGAATAGAAACCACCCCTTCACCCAAAAGTGTCCACGTCCTAATCCCTGAAACTTGTGAAGATGTTATTTTACATTGTAAAAGAGACTTTGCAGATGTGTTTATATGAAGGCTCTTAAAACGGGCAGATTGTCCTGGATTATCCAAGTTGACCCCATATAATCATAAGGGTTCTTACATCACAGGTGGGGGAGGAGGGTCTGGGTCAGAAAAGGGGTGTTCCAAGTATGATGAAGGGAGGCACAAATCAAGAACCACAGGTGGGAAGTCCCAAATCTGCAGACGCTGGCGTGGATGTGGAGAGAAGGGAACACTTGGCACTGCTGGTGGGACTGCAAACTTCTACACCCTCTAAGGAAAGAAGTATGGACAATTCTCAAAGAACTGAAAGTCAACCTTTCATTTGATCCTGCAATCCCATTACTAGGTACCTGCAGAAGAACAAAAATCTTTTTACCACAAGGACATTTGCACCATAATGTTTACTGCAGTTCAACTCACAATAGCCAAGATGTGGAAGTAACCAGACTGCCCATCAACCTGTGAATAGCTTAACAAACTGTGGCATATGCGTACACCCCATGGAGTACTATTCTGCCATAAGAAAAGATGGAGACTTTACATTTTTTATATTTACCTAGATGGAACTGAAACACATTCTTCTTAGTAAAGTATCTCAAGAATGGAGGAAAAAGTATCCAATGTACTCAGTATTAATATGAAACCAATATATAAAAAACTACATGACCATACAAAAGAAAAGCACAAGTATAATCTCCCCTGCAAGGGAGCAGGGGAGGAGGGAGAGCAATTGAGAGGATCTCGCCTAATGTGCAGAACAGGAGGGTGCTCCCCACGACCCCTGGGTGAAGGGGCCCTAAAGGGCTCCTTAACTACAACTTGAACTTTACCTTAGAAATGAAAACAACGTAACCTAAACGTTTGTACTCTCATAATAATCTGACAAAAAATAACAATAATAATAAAAAAAGAAATGCAGGTGAGGTGGCCTCTGGACAAGGCAAAGAACAGATTCCCTCCTGAAGTATCCAGAAGGAGTGAAATACTGCTAACACCTCAAGTTTAGCTCCCTGAGACTCACTGAAGACTTCTGAGAATAAAGAATTAAAATAATAGGTTTGTGTTCTTTTAAGCCTCTATCTAAATTTATGATAACTTGTTACCGCAGCAAGAAGAAACTAATATACTACTATAGGGGTTTCTGTTAACATCTGGTATGTTCTCAGGCATGCTGGGGTGAAAGAAAGATCACAGATGCATGGGTGAGACCACCTCCCCATGATGTCCTTGTAGCTCTGAGATCAGGTACATACACACAGGTTACTATGAAAGTTTTGAGACAGACTGTTATGGGCCTTTATTTCACTTCCAAGAAACACAGCCGACAGCATCTTCTCTGACTCACCTGCACAAGTTTCAACTTGCTCAGCTTGTTGGTGTTGCTTAATTTGTTTCCACTTTCACGGATTTCACATTTCCTGGTTTTTGTGTATCTCAAAACTTCTGTACAGACATGTGACGAATTCCTGCTTTTTAACAGGTAGTCTTTAAGAGAATACATTATTAATGACTCTGATAGAAACAAGAGCAATGGATTTCAATTCTATCTGTGAAACAATACAAAGAACTTACAGTAAAACTAAGTGATATTCATTTACAGGTAATTTTTTTATATCGTTGTAAATATTCTGCAAAGCAGTTTAAAACATTAAATTAACAAAGAGTTTTCGTTGAGGTAAAAAATAAGCAGCATCTATTTGGGTTTATTTATGAATTAAAAAACCTCTCAAGTAGAGCCAGAGGCCATTAGATAATGATCTTAGTGTAACACGTGAATATATTTGAGAATGCCTTTTGTTTTCTTTTTAAATTACTAATTTTCCATGACTTAGCAATTATGAATTGGGCTGCAATAAACATTCTGGTACAGATGTCTTTGTTATAGTGATTTTTGGTCTTCTGGGTATATACCTAGTAAAGGAATTATAGGGTCAAATGGCAAGTCTATTTTTAGATCTCTAAGTATTCTCCAAAACGTCTTTCCAAAGCGGATGTATTAGTTTGCATTCCTACCAGCAATGTAGAAGTGTTCCCTTTTCTCCACATCCGCACCAACATCTCTGGTTTTGGGATATTGTGATGTGGGCCAGTCTTACTGGCGTTAGATGATAACTCAAAGTAGTTTTGATTTGCATTTCTCTGATGATTAAGGATGATGAGTATTTTTTCATGTGTCTGTAGGCCATATGCCTGTCTTTTTCAGAGAAGTTTCTCTTCAAGTCCCGTGCCCAGCCTGAGATGGGATCACTTGTTCTTTTCTTGCTAATCCATTTGAGTTCACTGTGGATTCTGGTTATTAAACCTGTCAGAGACATATCCTGTGAATATCTTCTTCTTCCAAACTGAGGGCAGTCTGCTTGTTCTACTTACTGTGTTCTTGGCTGTGCAGAAGCTTTTTAGTTTCATCAGGACCCAGTAGTGTATATTTCAGGCAGCTCAATTGCCTGGGTAGTCCTCCTCATAAAATATTCATCCAGGCCAATTCCTTCAAGAGTTTTCCCTGCACTTTCTTCTAGTATTTTTATAATTTCATGTCTTACGTTTAGATCTTTAATCCAGTGAGAGTCTATCTTAGTTAAGGGTGAAAGGTGTGGGTCTAGTTTCAGTCTTCTACAGGTCGCCAGTCAGTTCACCCAGCACCATTTGTTAACTAGGGAATCTTTTCCCCATTGAATGTTTTTAATTGGCTTGTCAAAGATCAATGAATGGTAAGTAGCTTGGTTCATGTCTTGGTTCTCTATTCTGTTCCATACATTTACCTCTCTGTTTTTGTGCCAGTACCATACTGTTTTGAATACTACAGACTTGTAGTGTAGTCTGAAGCCTGGTAGTGTAATTCCTCCTGCTTTTTTTTTTATTTCTGAGTAATGTCTTGGCTATTCGAGGTTTTCTCTAACTCCATATAAAAGATGTATTATTTTTTCGCATTTTTTTTTTTTTGTAGAGACAGAGTCTCACTTTATCACCCTTGGTAGAGTGCCATGGCATCACACAGCTCACAGCAAACTTGGCGCAGGCAATTCTCTTGCCTCAGCCTCCCAAGTAGCTGGGACTACAGGCGCCTGCCACAATGCTTGGCTGATCTTTAAAGTATGACAATGGAGCTTTAATAGGGATTGCATTAAAATTGAAATGTCCCTTCTATACCAATTTTCTTTAGTGTTCTGATCATGAAGGGATGCTGGATATGATCAAAAGCTTTTTCTGCATCAATTGAGAATTATATGGTCTTTGTTTTTTAATTTGTTTATGTGCTGAATTACATTTATGGATTTACGTATATTGAACCAACCTTGGGATCCTGGGATAAAGCCCACTTGGTCATGGTGTATAATTTGTTTGATGTGTTGCTGGATTCTGTTTGCTAGGATCTTGTTGAATATTTTTGCATCCATATTCATTAGTGATATTGGTCTATAATTTTCTTTTCTTGATGGGTCTTTTCCTGGTTTGGGGATCAAGGTGATGTTTGCCTCATAGAATGTGTTGGGTGGTATTCCTTCTTTTTCTATATTTTGGAAAAGTTTGAGTAATATAGGTACTAGTTCCTCTTTAAAAGTTTGGTAGAATTCTGATGTAAAGCCATCTGATCCTGAGCTCTTCTTTTTACATAGATTATATATAGTTGATGCTATTTCAGAACTTGATATAGGGTGGTTCAACATTTCCACCTAATTCTGGCAAAGTCTTGGGAGGTGGCGTGCTACCAAGTATTCAATGATTTCCTTCAGATTTTCATATTTCTGAGAATAAAGTTTCCTGTAATATTCTTTATGGATTTTTTGAATTTCTGAGGAGTCTGTTGTTATTTTGTCTTTACCATTTCTGATTGATGAAATTAGAGATTTTACGCTTTTTTTTCCTGGTTAGGTTAGCCAAAGCTTTATCTATTTTATTGACCTTTTCAAAAAACCAACTTTTTGATTCGTTGATCTGTTGTATAATTCTTTTATTTTTTTATTTTTTTTTTAATTATTTTTTATTGAGTCATAACTGTGTACAATGATTCAGGCTTATGTACAGTGTGCGGGCTTCCCATACAATCGGAGATGTTTTTATCCACCTGATTAATGTAACATTCATGATATTTTCTCATTTACTATGTGAAAACAATTTTGATCCATATTTAGAAGATTT
>CAUYRH010103591.1:0-12051 GCA_963574655.1 Perodicticus potto | reverse complement strand
ATAGAGTGCCATGGCATCACAGCTCACAGCAACCTCCAATTCCTGGGCTCAAGCGAGTCTCTTGCCTCTGCCTCCCAAGTAGCTGGGACTACAGGCGCCCGCCACAACGCCCGGCCATTTTTTGATTGCAGCTGTCATTGTTGTTTGGCGGGCCCGGGCTGGATTCGAACCCGCCAGCTCAGGTGTACGTGGCTGGCACCTTAGCCCGTTGAGCCACAGGCGCCGAGCCAGCACCTCTCTCTTTTCATCCTGGTCTCAGGTCTGTGAGTGAACACTGACTAGCTTGGGGACCAGTGAGGGCATAAAACACTGTAGAAAAGTAGTTGCGGCCAAATTCCAGAGCCTTCAGCGTCATATCTGAGAGTTTTCAGGTTCTGTTATAACGTTCTCTCAAATCTTCTGTATGTATAAACATTTTCATAATTAAAAGAAAAAAATGCACAGTCTAAAGGTGGTGATTTTCTGGTGTTTAGAGGCAACTTTTTTTTTTTTTTTTGAGACAGAGCCTCAAGCACTGGGTACAGTGCTGTGGAATCACAGCTCACAGCAACCTCCAATTCCTGGGCTCAAGTGATTCTCCTGCCTCTGTCTCCCAAGTAGCTGGGACTACAGGCGCCTGCCACAATGCCCGGCTATCTTTTGGTTGCAGCTGTCATTGTTGTTTGGCAGGCCGGGGCTGGATTCGAACCCACCAGCTCAGGTGTATGTGAGTGGCGCCTTAGCCACTTGAGCCACAGGCACCGAGCCAATTTTTTTTTTTTTTGAATCAGAATCTCACTCTGTCCCCTGGGTAGAGTGCCCCGGCATCAAGTCTCACAGCAACTTCAAACGCTTGGGCTCAAGCAATCTCTTTTTTTTTTTTCTTTTTTTTGAGACAGAGCCTCAACCTGTCGCTCTGGGTATTGTGGCATCACAGCTCACAGCAACTTCAAACTCCTAGGCTTAAGTGATTCTCTTGTCTCAGCCTCCCAAGTAGCTGGGACTATAGGCGCCCGCCACAGCGCAAGGCTAGTTTTTGGTCCTAATTCTCATTGTTGTTTGTCAGACCTGGGCTGGATTCGAACCCACCAGCTCTGGTGTATGTGGCTGGTGCCTTAGCCACTTGAGCTACAGGCATCGAGCCTCAAGCGATCTTCTTGCCTCAATCTCTTGAGTAGCTGGGACTACACAAAGTCCACCTAGCTCTTTTCTATTTTTAGTAGAGACAGGGTCTCGTTCTTGCTCAGGCTGGTCTCCAACTCCTGAGTTTACTCAATCCACTGGCCTGGACCTCCCAGAGTGCTAGGATTACAGGTGTGAGTCACCGTGCCTAGCCCAGAGGCAGCTTTTACAAATGTTTCTGTAACTAGTATCTTGATCAGTGATATTTTGTAATTTGCCTACTAGGTGGGAGAAATAGGTGTTTACCGGTTGTGTGTGTGTGTGGTGTTTTTTTTTTGTTTTGTTTTTGCAAATGAAAAATATTCAAGATATGTGTTAATCTAAAATGACTCTAGAGACACTCCCCATTCTTGCAGGGTCAGGGCTTACAAATCCCAAGAGGCCTGTAACCTGTCCCTTTAGCAATGATACCACAGGCTAAAACCCTCAATGGATCTCTGGCCAAAAACACTGGAGGATTCTGGGTATCCGACCCTATACTCCCTCTGGAATCTTGGCTTTTGCTTGAAAAGAAATTTCTTTGACGTCAATCTACTAAAAAGAATCTAAGTTAAAAAAAAAAAAATCTAAAGGTTGTGCATGCCCAAACTGACTTGGGGTAGTTTGCAGGAGTAGGACATGCATATAATCAATATTCAATATTTGCTCATTATGGCTCAGCAGCTAGGGCGCTGGCCACATACACCAGAGCTGGCTGGTTCAAATCCAGCCCAGGCCTGCCAAACAACGACAACTACAACCAAAAAATTGCCGGGCATTGTGGTGGGTGCCTGTTGTCCCAGCTACTTGGGAGGCTGAGGCAAGAGAATCACTTGAGCCCAAGAGTGTGAGGTTGCTGTAAGCTGTGATGCCACAGCACTCTACCAAGGGTGACACAGTGAGACTTTGTCTCAAAAAAAAAATTTTGCTCATTACTTCCATTTCCCAGCTTTGAACTTTTTGCTATTATAAATAATCTGAGATGCACACTCCTTAGCTATCTTTTCAAACTAACAATTCTCTATGACTTTTCTTTTAAATACTAGATACTTAGCTAAACTGATTATTCAATTATTAGTGATGTCTTCTCAATAACCCAGGAAACCTTCCTTTCTTGGAAACATGATACATCAGTAAATACTTCAGAGGTCCTTGAAGAACCCTTCTCTATAGGTTTCTCAGAAATTGATGTCAAGGATGAAAGTTTCAGTTTCCTTATGATGGTAAGATGTGGAAAATATCTTTGCTTTAAAGTAGTAATTATGGGCTGGACTTGGTGGCTCATGCATGTAATCCTAGCACTCTGGGAGGCTGAGGCAGGTGGATTGCCTGAGCTCACAGGTTCAAGATCAGCATGAGCTAGAGTGAGACCTCCTCTCTAAAAATAGCCAGGTGTTGTGGTGGGCGCCTGTAGTCCCAGCTACTCAGGAGGCTGAGGCAAGAGAATCACTTGAGGCCAAGAGTTTGAGGTTGCTGTGAGCTATGATGCTACAGCACTCAAGTGAGAGTGACCAGATGAGACTCTGTCTCAAAAACAAAACAAAATAAAACAAAAAAAAAACCACAAACAAAATAAAGTAGAAGTTATGAACATATGAACACAATTATGATCATCTGTAGAACTACACCTATATATTTACACATGGCTGAAATGATCAGAACTTGGGCATTTCAAGTGTGTACTGATAGCTCTTTTATTTTTATTTATTTATTTATTTATTTATTTTTGAGATAGGGTCTTGCTCTGTTGCCTGGGCTAGAGGGCAGTGGTGGTATCATTGCTTGCTACAACCTCAAACTCCCAGGCTCAAGTGATTCTCTCAGCTTAGTCTGTTGAGTAGCTGGGATAGAAGGTGCACACCACCACATCCAGAAAAAATCCATTGATTTTTTCTTTCTTTCTTTTCTTTTTTTTTTTTTTTTTTGTAGAGACAGAGTCTCACTTTGCCACTCTTAACAGAGTGCCATGGCGTCACACAGCTCACAACAACCTCCAACTCCCAGGTTTAGGGAATTCTCCTGCCTCAGCCTCCCGAGTAGCTGGGACCACAGGCGCCCACCACAACACCAGTCTTATTCTTGTTGTTGTTGTTGTTGTTGCATTCTGGCTGGGGCTGGGTTTGAACCCGCCATCCTCAGTATATGGGGCCTGCACCCTACCCACTGAGCCACAGGCACCACCCCGGTCAGATATTCTTATGCCTCGTTCACACAAGTGTGAGAGGGCTGTGAAGTCATTCAAGGGCAGCCATGTATTTGGGACACCATTCATTTTACCAGCGAAAATGTATTTCTAATACCTTATGTTAATTAATGAACCTTCTGGTATAAATTTCAATAAAGATCCTTGAACTGCTTAAGTAGCCACCTGGGGAATATGGATTCCTGATTAGGGCACTTCAAACTTAGAAGAGACCACCCCTGGAGTTGAATTCCTAATGGAGTAACTCTAATGATAACTCACCTCCCTTAGAGTGTAGATTAAAGTTAATTTACACACAAGTACATCAGAGTGTTTATAAGGAAGTGTTTTAAAGTAAATTATGACAGAGGCAATATAGCAACATGGCAGGAAGTATGTCCAGAGCTCCCCAGTGTTGGTGTCACTTACTGGCTTTAAAGTACTGAAAGTCATTTGTACTGCAAGTTAATTGCTACACTGCCTGAGTTTCCCGGAACACCTTCCTGATGCCTGAGCGCCTTCCTTACAACTCACAACAATGCGGGGACAACAGACACATGAGAGGCCTCAGGGGCCCGCTCCTGTAACATGGTTTGCGTCCATTCCTGAAAGATCGGTGCCACGCATTCTTGCTCAAACCTTCAGCCATGAGGAAACAGACAAGACTTTCTGAATCTTGACCCCAAATACAGTGGGGAAGAAATTTTCATTGTCCCAGGTTGGCCTGGGACTTAAACCAAAATTGATTGAGATTGGGCAGACCACAGGACGCTTGCACAGGAGGCTGCTTGTGGGGAGGTGATGGAGATGCCGGCAGGTGGCTGCAGGTGTCTAGGACAGGCACACAGGATTGCTCCAGCAGCAGGGTTTGGCTAGGAAGATAAATCAAAAGAGTTAAAAGGATAAGCAGGTTGGTGGACAATGGAATATAAGCTAAGTAGAAAGAGAAGCAAAAACAGGACTTTATTAAATCATTTTCAATAGAGAATTTTATGTACATCAAAAAGCGCAATCATGGCTCATGCCTGTAATCCTAGCACTCTAAGAGGGCGAGGTGGGGGGTGGGAGGATCTCTGCAACTCAAGAGTTCAACACCAGCCTGAGCAAGAGTGAGAACTCATCTCTATCAAACATAACAAAAAAACCGTGGCTTGATGCCTGTGGCTCAAGCGGCTAAGGAGCCAGCTACATACACTGAGCTGGTGGGTTCGAATCCAGCCCGGGACGGCCAAACAACGACGGCTGCAACCAAAAAATAGCCGGGTGTCGTGGCGGGCGCCTGTGGTCCCAGCTACTTGGGAGGCAGAGGCAAGAGACTCGCTTGAGCCCAGAAATTGGAGGTTACTGTGAGCTGTGATGCAATTGCGCTATATCCAGGTTGATAGCTTGATGCTCTGTTTCAAAAAAAAAAAAAAAACACCATCTGACCAGAGTGTAAGTGTCAGGAGAGCAGATCTATTTATTGGCTTTATTCCAGGTTATGTACCCAGTGCCAAGAACAGTGCCTGATACATAGTAGATACTCAAAATATTGACTATAGTGAATATGAATAAGTCGCTAGAAAACCCAGCAACCTACAACCTTCTAGGTCTAAATTTCATTTGATTCTATGTTGTTCACTGCTCCCTAATGCCTTTACGTTAGGTTTTGGAGGTCTCTACTGACAGACCTGAGTAGCTGTTTGGCTATTGTTATAACCACCTCAGAGTGAAGCTCTTATACAAGTTGGCTGCTGACAAGCAAGCTTGAGGACAGAATGTGGGAATTTTCTTAGCCTTATATGATGAGCAAGTTGTGTGACTTTTTTTTTTTTTTTTTTGTGGTTTTTAGCCAGGGCTGGGTTTGAACCCGCCACCTCCGGCATATGGGGCCAGCGCCCTAATCCTTTGAGCCACAGCTGCCACCCTATGACTTTGTTTTTTGAGACAGAGTCCGAGTTAGTCATGCTGGGTACAGTGCCGTGGAGTCATACCTCACAGGAACCTCATACTCTTGACCTCGAGCAATCCTCTTGTGTCAACCTCCTGAGCAGCTGAGACTATAGCCACCCACTCCAGTGCTGGGCTGGTTTTTCAATATTTATTTCTATATTTACTTATTTATTACACTTGATCTTAGCCAAAAGGCCGAAAAGCGATATTTATTTATTTATTTATGGGTTTTTTTTGAGACAGTCTCATTATGTCACCCTTGGTAGAGTGCTGTGGCATCACAGCTCACAGCAACCTCAGACTCTTGGGCTTAAGTGTTTCTCTTGCCTCAGCCTCCCAAGTAGCTGAGACTACAGGTACCCACCACAATGCCTGGCTATTTTGTTATTGCAGTTGTCATTGTTGCTTAGCTGGCCAGGACTGGGTTTGAACCTGCCAGCCTTGGTGTATGTGTCTGGCACAATAACCACTGTGCTATGGGTGCCGAGCCTGGTTTTTCTATTTTTTAGTAGAGATGGGGGTCTCACTTTGTTTTTTGCAGCTTTTGGCTGGGATCTGGTTTGAACCCACCACCTCTGGTATATGGGGCCGGCGCCCTACTCCTTGAGCCATAGGCGCCGCCTGAGGATCTCACTCTTGCCCAGGTTAGTCTCAAATTCCTGAGATTAAGCAATCCACCTGCTTTGGCCTCCCAGAACTAGGATTACTAGGATTACAGGTGTGAGCCACCGCACCCAGTCAAGTTATGTGTGACATTTTTTTGTTCACCTGCTAATAAAAGCTTACATGTTAGGAATCGTTTGGATTAACTCTTGCTTGCGTTGTAACTTACTTAGCTGAAATCAAGGTTTAGGGCAGGGTATGTATAGCTTCCACCTACGTAAATAGAGTCTGACAGCTACTGGAGGACCGGATCAGCCCATGTCCACGTCCAGCCCTCCCCACGTTGTGACAAGACAGAAATGCGTAATATCTTGCCCATTGGTGCCAGTATAAATGAAGGGTCCTACATCTCAAGGAGGCATCAGTACTGTATAGCAATGTGGAGGATAAATCTGGGAGGCTCTCTCTCAACAGGATCAGCGTCATGGGAATGAGCAGGAGTGCTGTTTACCAGGAAGACCTTGAAGAGTAAGAGGAGAGTTGGGCCAAGAAGACACACTTGGAAAGCAGCATTTAAAAGCAGGGGTGGAGGCCGGGCGAGGTGGCTCACACCTGTAATCCTAGCATTCTGGAAGGCCGAGGCATGTGGATTTCCTGAGCTCACAGGCTTGAGACCAGCCTGAGCAATAACGAGATCCCATCTCAAAAAAGCCAGGTGTTATGTACTCGGGAGGCTGAGGCAAGAGGATCGCTTGAGCCCAAGAGTTTGAGGTTGCTGTGAGCTATTACACCACAGCACTCAACTGAGGGCAAAAAAGTGAGACTGTGTCAAAAAAAAACAAATAAAACAAGAAAATAGAAGTGGCTGAACTTTACTGAAAGACAAGGAGAGGAGCGGACTTGCGGTGACTGCAATGACTGAGAAAAACATTGCTGCTAGGGAAGAAACTGGTTCACAGAAACAACTGAGTCACACTTCAGGACACGGAAGTAGCCCTACAAGTTGCATGGCCAGCAGTGTCCAAAATCCTGCAGGATTACCTTTGAGTCAGGAAAGTGTCACACCTGATGGGTGCCTCACACTGTGACAGATGAGCAAAAGTGCATTCAGATTGAATAGTGTGAAGAAATGCTGGTCAGATTCAAGAGGCAAGTCTAGACGTGTTTCTGACATCATTACTGGTAATGAAATCTGGATTTACCAGTTTCATCCAGAGAACACACGTCAGTTGACAGTGTGGATTCCCCCCCCCATGGCAATCCACCAACAAAAGTGAAGTGTCCCTGAAGTGTCAGAAAGAAAATGGTGGCAATTTTCTTCTCTGTAGGTGGTCACATTTACAGCTGTTCTTTGGGAGGAACAAAGGACTGTTACTACTCAGTGGGACATAACAGTGTGACTGCAAAAAGTTTTCAGGAAGCTTCAAGAGCAGAGGCCACGCCCAGGATTCCAGGGGGACTGTCTTGCACCATGACCATGCATCGGCCCACACAGCCAACATTACCATTCAGTTCCTGAGTCTACAAAGGTTAAACTTATGACTCATCTGCCCTACAGTGCTGACCTGACCCCATGTCACTATTTCCTGTTCCCCACAGTAAAAGAGTCACATGTGTGGAAGAAGGTTCTTCAGCCCTGAAGAAGCTGTTCATGCCTATGAAGGCGAGCTTATAGTGCTTGAAGAAAATGAGTGAAAAGGCTTGGAGGCCGTAGCTCAGTGGTTAGGACGCAGGCCACATACACTGGGATTGGCAGGTTCAAACCTGGCCTGGGCCTGCTAAACAACAGTGACAACTACAACAAAAAAGTAGCCGGGTGGGCGGTGCCTGTGGCTCATTGAGTAGGGCTCCGGCCCCATATACCAAGAGTGGTGGGTTCAAACCCAGCCGCAGCCAAACTGCAACAAAAAAATAGCCGGGCGGGCGGAGGTTCCTCAGCAGTGGCCGCTGCGGAGGTCTAGGTCTTTCGTAAGCTGCTGGAGTCCGACGCTTTCAGCATTCGGCTCCAGCGCTGGCTCACCTCTTGGCGCCATGACCGCCACCACCACCACCATCTTCTCGGGTGTCGATCCCAGCAGCAGAAACAGCTCCCGGGTTTTGCGGCCTCCAGGTGGTGGATCCAACTTTTCGTTAGGCTTTGATGAACCAACAGAGCAATCTGCGAGGAAAAACAAGATGGCCTCTAACATGTTTGGAACACCTGAAGAAAACTCCCCTTCTTGGGCCAAGTCGGCAGGTGCCAAGTCTTGTGGTGGCAGAGAAGATTTAGAGTCATCTGGATCCCAGAGAAGGAACTCTTCTGAAGCAAACTCTGGAGACTTCTTAGATCTGAAGGGTGAAGGAGACAGTCATGAAAATGTGGTCACAGACTTGCAAGCCAGCCTGGGGCACAGTGAAGAGAAGCCTGTGCCCGCTGCCCCTGTGCCAAGCCCGGTGGCCCCTGCCCCGGTGCCATCCAGAAGAAATCCCCCTGGAGGCAAGTCCAGCCTCATCTTGGGTTAACTCAGACTGTCCTTCCTGAACTCTGTCCTTTTGTTTGTTTTCTCCATGCTTGTGAACTGCACAACTTGAGCCTGACTGTACATCTTTTGGATTTGTTTCATTAAAAAAGAAGCACTTTATGTACTGCTGTTCCCCGCTCCCCTTTCTCTTTTTTAGGAACAAGTTTCTCTTTTATCTGTCCTGGCTCCTCTGGGTCTGTGGACCGTGGCATGGGTGTTTTCTAGTAGTAGATTGGAGGGAAAGCTTTGTGACACTTAGTACTGTGTTTTTAAGAGCAAATAATTGGGTTTCAAATGTGTTAGAGGATCTTTTGTACTGAGGTTTTTAACACTTTACTTGGGTTTACCAAGCCTTGATTGGACAGACCATAAGTAGTCCACAGGCACCGTTCCTGCCAGGACCCTACACATAGGTTGTGTTTACGCAGAGCCTTCCCCTGGTGGTACCCTAACTTGCCAGTGCCCTTTGCTAAAAGCATCTCACTGTGCCACATGGAATATTAAAGAGGCCTGCACCTCATGCCTTGCTGCCTGCAAAGCAAAGAAACTGCCTTTTATTTTGTAATTTAAGAAGTGGCCAGATACTAACATGACCAGCTGGCTGATGAGCACAGCCTGCTGCCCTCAAGGAGAGGAAGGCTCGGACCTTCAATCCATCTGACTGGAATTGAAACTGGTGAAGCAAGCAAAGGAGGCCATCACATTGCAATGGGTCTTCATCCAGGAACGGACCCCACGGGGGAACTGTCATTAAATAACTTGATGCTGTGTGCATGACGCTGGAGCTTGACCATGAAATGAAAGCCTCATCCTTAAAAATGTGTGTTGTACTTCGCAATCCTGGATGGTTGCTTCAATTAAACGGTGTCCACGTTTTGAAAAAAAAAAAAATAGCTGGGTGCTGTGGCGGGCGCCTGTAGTCCTAGCTACTTGGGAGGCTGAGGCAAGAGAATCGCCTAAGCCCAGGAGCTGGAGGTTGCTGTGAGCTGTGAAGCCATAGCACTCTACTGAGGGTGGTGACAAAGTGAGACTCTGTCTCAAAAAAAAAAAAAAAAAAAAGCTGGGTGTTGTGGCAGGTGCCCATAGTCCTATAGTCCCAGCTACTTGGGAGGCTGAGGCAAGAGAATCGCTTAAGCCTGAGAGTTTTAGGTTGCTGTGACACCTACCACAGCACTGTACTGGGCGACATAGTGAGACTCTGTTTCAAAAAAAAAAAAAGGAAAATGGGGAGGAGAGAAAGAAAATGAGTGAAAAAAGTGTTGTAAAGAATGGTTTAGGGGGCTTGGCGCCAGTAGCTCAGTGCGTACTGCGCCGGCCACACACACCAAAGCTGGCAGGTTCAAGCCCGGCCCAGGCCTCCTAAAAAACGACAACTGCAACCAAAAATAGCTGTGGCAGGCACATGTAGTTCCAGCTACTAGGGAGGCTGAGGCAAGAGTTTGAGGTTGCTGTGATGCCACGACGCTCTACCAAGGGAGACATAGTGAGACTCTGCCTCAAAAAAGAAAAAAAAAAAAAGTGGTACCTGTAGCTCAGTGAAAAGTAGTACCTGTAGCTCAGTGGGTAGGGCAGCTCAGTGGGTAGGTCGCCGGCCACATACAAGCAGGCTGGCGGGTTCGAACCCTGCCCCAGCCAGGTAAAACAACAAAGACAGCTGCAACAACAACAACAACAAAAACGAATGGTTTAGGGCCGAGCGAGGTGGCTCACATCTATAATCCCAGCACTTTGGGAAGCTGAGGCAGCTGGATTGCCTGAGCTCATCGGTTGGAGACTAGGCTGAGCCAAAGCGAGACCCCATTTCTAAAAATAGCCGGGAATCTCAGCAAGCGTCTGTGGTCCCAGCTACTCAGAGGGCTGAGGCAAGAGAATCACTTGAGCCCAAGAGTTCGAGGTTGCTGTGAGTTATGATGCCATGGCACTCTACTGAGGGTGACAAAGTAAAACTCTTTCTCAAAAAAAAGAAAAAAAAAAGAACGGTTTACAAGAATTCAAAAGTGCACAGAATGTCGTGAAGATTATTTTGAGAAAATATAGTAATTCAAATGATTTTATGTTTCTTAATTTTTATGTATCTCAAAACTTTCATAGTGTCCCTCAGATGTATGTGCCAACTATGTAAGCCTTAATTGTATAAATGGTCAAACTAATAAGCTAAGAAACAAAAACAAGTTAGTAGCCTTCAACCAGTATTATGTCAGAAAGGACCACACTCTGAGACTACTGTGAACAAACACCACTACTATCATTGCCTCTTTCACTCCATGCTAGTTGGTATACTGAATGTTAAAATCAGTTTGCATTGGTGAAGCGAGTGATTTGTTAAATAGTATCATGAATCTTAGAAACAAGGAAGAAAAAGAAAAACTTTTTTTTTTTTTGAGACAGTCTCACTTTGTTACCATTGGTAGAGTGCTGTAGCGTCACAGCCCACAGCAACCTCAAACTCTTTTTTTTTTTTTTTGAGACAGAGCCTCAAGCTGTCACCCTGGGTAGAGTGCTGTGACATTGCAGCTCACAGCAACCTCCAGCTCCTGGGCTTAAGCAATTCTCTTGCCTCAGCCTCCCAAGTAGCTGGGACTATAGGGGCCCGCCACAATGCCCTGCTATTTTTTAGTTGTAGTTGTCATTGTTGTTTGGCAGGCCCAGGCTGGATTTGAACCAGCCACCTCTGTGCATGTGGCTGGCGCTCTAGCCACTGAGCTACAGAGGTGCGAAGCCAAAAGCTTAGGTTCATAGGAAAGGAAACAGTAGGCAAGAATATAGATGTGTTTATAGATGGAGGGGCAGGATCAAAGGGTTCTACACCTGAGGGCCTTAGTATTCTGGGAAATAAGAAATCATGTTTGTTTATTTTTACCTACGTTAATTAGGATATTGATTTGGCTGCTTTACAAGAAAGGAATTAGGCCAGGTGCTGTGGTTTACACCTGTAATCCCAGCAGTTTGGGAAGCTGAGGCAGGGAGATTGCTTGAGATCATGAATTTGAGGCTGCAGTGAGCTATGACAATGCCACTGTACTCTAGCCTGGGCCACAGAATGAGATCCTGTCTCAGAAAATAGAAGAGAAAGGCTTTGTAAAAGATTTCTCTCTCATTTATGAAAGTCTGAAGTTTTAGTCCGTGCCATGAAAATGAATCATGTATAGACTCATGTTCCTTCTCTAGATATCCCTAGGGTATGTGTGGCTGAGGCTAGTTCACCCTCACCATGATGTGTGCGTCCCAGGCCTTGGACAGGGGACAGGAAGAGTGAGAGAAGGGAGAATGAGCAGGTTCCTAAGGAGCCTATAGTCCCTTCTGCTCACAGCTCATTGGTCAGAACATAGTTACAAACCTGGCTCTCAGTGATGGCTGAAGGGTGGGTGCCCAGCAGACAGAGGTGTTGGTAGAGAGGGGGTCAAGCCCCTTTTTAAGGTTTTGCTGGATAAAGTACTAGCTGGTATTGTCACTTGTGTGTTCCTATAACTGATCTGCCAATTTTCTTTTTTTTTTTTTTTTTTTTTTTTTTTTAAGACAGAGCCTCAAGTTGTCACCCTGGATAGAGTGCTGTGGCATCACAGCTCACAGCAACCTCCAATTCCTGGGCACGAGCGAGTCTCCTGCCTCTGCCTCCCAAGTAGCTGGGACTACAGGCGCTCACCACAACGCCTGGCCGTTTTTTGGTTGCAGCCACCTTTGTTGCTTGGCGGG
>CAUYRH010103587.1:0-68411 GCA_963574655.1 Perodicticus potto | reverse complement strand
CAGGATTTTTCTGCTGATTCTTCCTCATGAGTGTTTTGGTTTATCTGTTTCCTTGCTCTAATTTTCCTTTCACTTCCTCTTGCTCTTTAAGTTACCCTGCCTCTGGCCTAGGGTTTTGATGAGTCCTTTTGGTACAGGACCAGAAGGATGAGAAGATTGAAGAGCAAGAAGGGAAAAAAGATTAAGAAGAAGAAGAAAGAGGAGGAGGAGGAGAGAAAAAGAGAAAGGAGAGGGGGTGAGGAAAAGGGAATAGTGACAAGAAGAAGAGAGGCACAGAAAGAGGGAGACAGGAGCAATATTGGTGTACAGTAGGGTACTTTGACCCAACCTTAAACACCCACAACCTCTGGGGGTGCTGGATTAGGTGGTTACTTTGAGGTCAGCAGCTCTTTGTCAGCCTGTTCAAACGCACAGCACCCCACCTCCACCAAGTAGAGAGGAAAGACAAAATTGCTATAAATCAAACCAAAACAAGCAAACAGAAAACTTTATGGGATACAATTGGGGAAAAAAAATGGGGGTAGAAACACTAGCAAAAATGAAGTTTTATTGTAATAAGAAGGCAACAATGGAAAATTTTAATTAAACTAGAAAAATGAAGGAAAAAAAGAATGAAAAAATAAAAAAAGAAAAATATAGAGGAAAATGTTGAAATTAAAAGCAAAAACAAAAACAAGGCTATATATATATGTCTGGCTGAATATTTTCTGGGCAACAGGTGATCTTCTGGGATATGAGATGTTATTCACAATGCCATACAGCTATATGAGATGGAAACTGGAGGCCTCTGCTGATTTCCAGACCCCACAGGGTGGAGAGCCTAAATCTCTCCTCAGCCCACTTAAAAGGCACTTTAAACTGCTAACCTTGGCTAAGCAGAAGCTTTCCCAGGAAAGCACTTGTCGTTGGGAATTACTGAAGTGCCTGCCCGCTTAAAACTGGTCTCACTCTATGCCCCCAAGGGCTAAGGCTGTAGGGCATCTCAGTCCCCGCTTTTAGGCTGTCCAGTCACTAGATTACTCTACCAAGGTCTCTTGCCTGATCCTTGCTCTGTGACCCTGACGGTGGAGCTTTCTAGGGCAGTTCTCCCACAATAGCTCCAGGCCTCCAGCTGAACAGTATTAGTTCCATCCGGCTCAGCAGTGCAGGCCGGGGCCCTAGACAACACCTAAAGTCTTCCACACTCTCCAATTTTAGTATATGTGCTGCCGAAGCAAGCACTCTTCCACACTCTCGCCCAAGTTCTCCCAAGGTAGTTCAACTGAGTGCCAAGTCAAAAAACAAACAAAAAAAAAAGCTCACTGGTAAGGCCTTTCCAGTTTGCAATCTCTCAGCTGCTGCAAGATTAGACTAAATGAACACACACAAGCACATGCCAGTTCTCCACTGCTTTTGTCATCTTCATGGGGTCAAGAAGTCTCTTGCTGACTGCCTGCATCCCCAAAGGGATGTTTCTGGGCAGATCCCACCAGCCGGGGATGCCTAGAGTCTTCTCTCCCCAGTCTCACTGTGCCCAGTTGCAAGGAAGCTGTTGCTCGGCTGCCATCTTGCTCTAAGAAAAAGTCATTTTATCTTAAAGACACTTGCACTCAAATGTTTATAGCAGCACAATCCCAATATCAACAATGTGGAAACAACCCAAGTGTCCATCAGTACATGAATGAAATTTATAAAATACGGTATGTGTATACCATCAAATACTACTCAGCCATAAAATAATTGATGATCTCCTGTCTTTTTTAACAATCTGGATGGAATCAGAGACTATTTTCCTAAGTATAGTATTTCAAGAATGGAATGGAAAAATCTTCATGTACTCAGTACTAGACTGGAACTAGTTGATGAACAAGTATGTGCACATAGGAGGAAAACTGAATGGAATTCAAGTAGGTGGGGGAGGGAGGATGGGCAAATTCACATTTAACGGGTCCACTGCACACTTTCAGAGTGAAGAGCATACTTACACCTTTGACCTAAAAAATACAAAAGCAAATTGTGTAACCAAAATGTGTGTACCCCTGTAATATGCTGAAATTTTATAAAAACCTTTTTTTCATAATGCTTGCATTGATTTCCAGATCAAATGATGTAAACTTTTATTATGTAAGTCAAATATTACTTACTGTATAACAATATAAACTATTCATATTTTATCTATCAAAAACACTCAATGACTTCTGTATCCTACCTAATATGCAAAAGTATTTAACTGTGTATTAATGGCGTTAGACCAAGATAGTCTGCCAACTGCTTAATTGTCCATTATATTAATAACATAGATGGATGAAAACATTTCAGAAAGCTGTTCATTTTAGCAGAGTAACTAAGAATTTTTATTTCATAAAACAGAAAACAATGGTACTGTGCAGAAAAACTCCTTGTAAGAAATACAAAAAAATAATAATTGTGATAGTATTAATGTTCATCTAAAAATTGCTCTAATTATTATCTCTATTATGAGAAGATGAAACTCAGTTTTAGGCAGTACACTTAACGTACTATCAGAAACTTTCCTTGGAAGGTTTATGAAATCGTTATTCTCTCTCTTCCTGGGAATATGCCACTGTGGACTCACAGTCACATAGAACCACACAAAAGGCAGTTAGTGCATCCAGCAGAGTGTTCTTCAGAGGTGATTTGTCTGACATGCAGCATTTGATTTTCAATAGTTGCTACTTACCAAGGGAACATACCAAGTTCATCCTTTAGAAATGAGATAGGGCAATATGCCGGCCGTGTGCCCTGAGAATCAGGTATATGGTTCAGTTCAGGATCTTAGTAGATAAAGAGTAAGAAGTTAAATTAAGACCAGGCACAGTGGCACACGCCTGTAGTCCCTAGCACCCTGGGAGGTGAAGGCGGTTGGATTGCCTGAGCTGAGGGGTTGGAGAATAGCATGAATATGAGTGAGACCTCATCTCTTAAAAAAAAAAAAAAAAGAAAAAGTTAAATTACATTCTCTTTAATAAAGGAGACTGAAATATCATTTTAAACAAAAGGTATTATTCACTACGTAGTCATTGTGCATTTGTAACTCGTCCATGAGAGCTGATAGATAAGCAAAGCTAGTTAGATGTGCCACCTTCCTACCCTCCCTCCTCAACTGTCAAAATTAAGTCTTGACTCATACTTCTGTCCCCATTCGTAAAGTGAGGAAGGACAACAAAATGGCACTCATGTCATAGTGCGTTGTTAGGATTAATTGAGAAACACTTAGAATAGCTCCTGATTTGTAGTAAATCCTCAAAAAAATTGCCTATAATGATTTGTGGTGTTTCTATGGTGGTGCTTATAATTAGAAAGATCAGTTGTTAGAGTAGCATCCTCAGCTTCACTCACCATGTACTTCTCTCATGACCATAATTACAATATAAAATAATGAGTTGAGTTCATCTCCTACTGACACCTTTGAATCTTGAGAGCAAAGATTGTGCCTTTTTCATCTGTGTAACCTCCAGCCTCGCAGCTCCAAAATAATTTTACTATGACCCTAATTTCCACATTCGTGTTTCTATATGAATTTGGGAGATTTGCCTAAGTGCATTGTGAGTGTACACGCTTATGCATAAGAGAGAGAGAAGAGAGAGAAACTTATCCCTTGATCCAGTTTATGTATGTGGCTTACATAAGTTGCTTTTTTCCTTTGTTTCATTTTTTTAAAGGCCTATTTGTATTGGCCACAAATTCTACATCTCTTAGGAAGGAGGAGGAAGACTTAGTGCCTTGCAGCTTTCTTTGTGACTTTGCACAAACTAGAGGCTCTGGGATTGCTCTGGGCTTTTGCTATGATGGAGTGATAGGGATGCAGCTCAGAAAGCATTCCCACAGAGAAACTACACAGGATATCAGGACGCTATAACTACTGCAAATCGACTACCCGATTCCTAGAACAGTGGAATAATTGGCTGGGGATTTTATCTATTCTTGTGGCTGATGCCAATAAGCAGGTGTGTTTATTAACAATTTATTTAAAGAACACAGATTGATTTCACTGGGACTGCATGGCCAGTGACTGTGAAGAGGAAGTAAATGATTTTTTCCAGAGCTTTTAGGAATCCACTATTATCAAGAAGTCTGTTTATATTGGAAGTGAATATCAGGGTATAGTAGTAAATTGATGCATATTGCAGTATAGAACACAAAATGAAATCTGCTAAGAAACCAAACTAGCAAACACTTTGATTTGCATATTAACAGTGAATTCTGCACCATCTAAAGTAAAGGAGAGAGGGCACAGGTTAAGTAGAGTTTAAACACCTAATTTATGCAAATGATGCTGAGGATATAATTACAGTGAGGGTTGTGTGTTGGTAAAAAGTGTGAGTTGGCTTGGGATTCCTTAATTACTGGGGCTAATATTAGTGAAAAGCAAAGAAACAGATGACAACAACTTAGGAGGAAACACTATTTTAGTTTATAATATATACCTTCTTGGTAGAGTAAAAAATGATAGGATCAGGATCAAAAGAGAAAGTATTTTTCTTGTCTGGTTAAACTTAATCAAGTGCAAGTCTGAAGCCCATAGCAGGGAAAATAAATCTGCATTTAAATATGACAGTATACAAGGAAATCGTTTTATCATGTGCAATATCACACTTTCCAAATATATTATTACCTGATTTTAAAAACAAAATAAAAATTCAATCTTATATTTGAGAAATATTTCAATGCTAGAGGGAGTAGAAAGGCTGTAGATAAAAATAAATGGAAAGTGATAATAGGTAATATATTTAAAAAATGGCTGTGAGTATTGAGGCACTATCATTTTCCCCTAAGAAAACATTTGTACTCATCCTGGGGAATATGGAAAAGTGAGATATTCAAAAGTATTAATAATCTGTGTGGCCTGAATTTTATTTTACTTTGTTGCTAAAAAGAAATGTAAATCTCTTCGGTTCTTGTCAATTACACATATATATGATTTTAGGAAGCAATTATGGCATAGAAATATAAGATTTTTGCTTATATAAGGAAATTGCCAGGAAAAGACTATTCTAGTAATTTAAAAATTATGAAGGCCCTCTTCATTTTTGTTTTGTATTTATAAAGATTTGAGCCTTGTAAACAATGCCATGGTATATACCATCATTTACTAAATGGTCAAATTGTAACTATTAAATTTCTGCTCTTGACATAAAAATCTTTAAAATTTGGATCCATACATATTTTGGTTAAATGAGTTAGCAAAGATGTTGGATATGAAAAGACAGTAATTTTCTCACAGCTAAGCCAAGTTAAATTTTCTCCCCTGCAGTTCCACGATGTCTAATAAATATGAAAATTCACATACCTTATAACAGGGAATTCTGGCTATTTACTTTAGAGAAAGTCATGTGCATGTACACATGTGTGCACATTTATTACTACATTGTTTATTATGATGAAAGATCAGAAATAGCTCCAGCCATCAGTGCTTACATAGTTTGCGGTATATGCTTCCAGGGAAGTAGTAGACAATTACAATGAATAACATAAATCTGTAAATCAGGTCTATGTTTATCATTGTGACTACATCTTACCAAGAATGCTTAGGAAAAAAAATGTAGTATGTCACTGTTGACAAGGAAGAATACTCTCCAAACACTGGAAGGTTACACATCAAGTGTATAATAGTTTCCTCTGAGGAAGAAAGAAAATGGAACGGTAAAAAAAAAAAAAAAAAAAAGACACCTTCTGTGTATAATATTTTACATCTTTAAATTAAAAATTCGAGGATACATGATGATGAATCAACACTCTTCAATTATAAGTTGTAGGAGAATGAGAACTGTTGACTTGTTCTTTGAAATTACCTAATCTAGTTAACAAAAAAAAAAAAACAAAATGTTCTCTTAATTACCAGTTATCAATGCAGGGAACTGTCTCTGTATCCCATTCTGAGTCTCAGGGCTAGATATTTCAAAATAATATTGATACCACAATGAAAACTACAACATTAGGGAAACACTAAAGTAAATATTTATAAATGTTATAATTATAGTCATAGAAGAAATACTTGAAAAGCAAGCCAGAAAATGATTGGTGGATTTATATTTTATAGAAATAGCAAATCCAGCTTGGCATTTGGGGGAAGCTGAAAGCACTTAAAAAAAGTTAGATTAGCTAACATCCTGGCATTGCTTATTATTTTCTAAATTCCAGTCTGTCGCACTGATCATTTGCATCAAGAATTGGATGTTCTTGTACTAGAGAGTTGAAATGAAAATCCTTGTTAGAAAGATAAAAACGCAGTGTTGTGACTTGCCATGCAAGATAGAGCTGACAAGAACAACTGAGAAAGGGTGTTTTTCAGGGCTACTACTTGCTTGGGACCTGACAGTTTTCCCACCTGTAAGACTCTCAGATCACTTACCAAAGTTCTATATGTCAGTACCCTATGGAGCAACTATCCCAATATTCCATTATTAGAGCAACAAATAAATGTAGTGCACATAGCCCTCGGACTTACTTTTCCCTCTCCTATAATTCTAAGGCTAACTAATAGAAAGGGTGGGCATTTAGGGGGTAAAAGTGAGTTGTGTGTGTCCATATGTGTGTGTGTTTAAGAAAGAGATAAATATTATCTTGAGTAAGCAAGTAAAATGTAGAGTATTTTATTCCGGAGCAAGTGGGCACTACTGCCAATTACACCGAACAGATCCTTAGGCTTTCCATCCATTAATCTGAGATAGAATGGTAAAATTCATTGTGAAGTTGAAAAGCCATAAGTGACTGGATTACAATTCTGGCAGGCATAATAGTGACGTAGCGGTTATATATTATGTCCGCATTGCTTGTGTTGTCTTCACCTGACTCAAATATTGAAGACATGTTATCACCTAAACAAAGGCTGATGTTGCAAAATATTTTGGGGGGGACCTTTTTAACTCCCAGCTAAATTTAGTTGAACATCAAGGATGGTAACTTCCTTCTGTAACCCTGCTCTATCTTGGTAGTACCTACTGTATTTAAAAATTTAACAAAATTTTCTATTGTTACAAAGTTATATGGAGAAAGGCTGTAGTGATCTTCCTTTGACTATTCCTAATAGTTTCCAGAATTGAGTTGTATGATTAAGTTATGTCATCAAAATCTATAGAAGAAAGATTATACACAGCATCCTAATTGTCTCTTTTGAAATGTGCTTATGACCTTTTTTGAACCTTCAAGACTCATAGGGAAGTATGCGAAAAATAAAACTTATGGTAGATTTTATTTGAATTAATGTATTAAAAAAATTAATGCTAGGTTTCTTTAAGACATAATTAGGGGAAATATTAAATAAGCAAGTAGAAAATTGGACAATGGGACACTTTTAATATTTTTATAGTTTCCCTTTTGGGCTTAATAATCAGTTAATTTTTCCTGAAATAATTTAATTTTTAGGACCTAAGATCTGAGCTCACCACTTCAACTAACTTCATTATGTTTTGTTTTCTCTTTTTTTTTCAAAATGATGAATTATATGTATTTATTTTTTACTTCTGTTATTTTTCTCATTCAGGATTGAATGCATTTCAGCAAGAGTCAGTATGATGCGGGGAGTAAAGGCACAGAATGCTACACATACAACCGTGATGGAGAAAAGGATTGTTCCCGCTTCTACCTGGAGAACCTCCACTATTTCCTGTGCTTGCGGGTCAGTAGACAATCTGTGAAGCTGGCTTGTTAGCTCCATCTGTATGTATGAATTGCAGAGGAATTGGGTTTCCCCTTCACCTCTCTGAGGCTTTCTGGAGCAGGACTTCTACTCAAACAGAAGGTGTTAATGTCAGACTCAGACGGGAGAAAGGATGAGATCATCGTAGCTGAGTATAAAAGTATGCTTACACGTAGAGAAACTTTGCAGCTCTCAATTCCTAAGGCCATGTTACACTAAGTCTGATCCCTGGGTAGGTCTTGTCTATTTTAGTAAAATTATCTCATCTCCTCCTAAAATAGTATACTCATCATTTAGGGAGAAGCTGGAGGGCACCTATTGTGTGAGACTTAAAAGATAATTCTGTCACAGGAATCTGTTAGATATTAATGAATTTTAATCCCATTTTAACAGTAGATGAGAAAGATTGACTACTTCTGTTGTAGCTTTCAATCAAATAAATTAGTTTACTGGCAAATTAATAGCTTAAGTAATACTGAAAATTTCACAAACATATGCAAATCCATTTTTTAATAATAGATTGTTTCAGGAGCAGGAACTGGAAGCATCTTGAATTTCAGATGACAGCACTCAGTGAAATAGCATACATAGTTTTTCATAGATGTGTAGTTAAACAATTTAACAAAAAGTTAAGTTCAAAAAGCTTTCTTCTAATAACTGAACATAATTTTAATTAAATAACTTCAGCATTTGACCTCTGTCTTTTCCCATCAGGAAATATTAATGACATGGTAATTTTTCAAGTATACGTTTGTGCATGTGGGTATAAATGTTTCTGCGCAGAGTGGGTTAAAGTTTTTTAAATCAATATACTCTAACTCTTGGCTTTAACCCAGTTTTCAGCATCAGTTTTTGCTCTTCTAAAGTTTGTACCGATGTTTTAACTATGGTTGCTATGAACTTGTCTGCAGCCCCTTTCTTATCCTGCCCTCAAAGACAGAAAATAAGTAGCATCTGGTTTTGACTCCGATTTCACTTCCCACCTGAGCCTCCCTCTGGAAAACACTGCAGACCAACTTCAACCTCCAATTCACCTCTTGACATCTGTCTTCTCCAATCTTCCCTTGGTTCTAACACCTAGTCCAGCTCTGTTTACTTCCAAATAGGCATTTGAGCCATCTATATCTGGGAAATTCATCAAAAGAGACTTCTATGTCTCTTTCTTCATTTTTTACCTTCTAATTCACTTTAAAACACACCACACCAGTTTGCTACCATTGGGCAGTCCCCCAAGGTGAAAAAGTGCTTAGGAAACTTGAGCGTAAGATTATGGACTGATAAGGAAGAGAAAACCATTGAATACTTTTTCAAATGTGCACTTTAGTGACTATGAGCACACATTTTCCATTTAGTATTCCCTAGGTTGGAAAACAATTTTGAACATACTAAAGTGAGAGAACTAAAAGTGATAATAAAAGGGTTACTCTACATCTATGAAGCTACTGAGTTAAGTGCCAATCACATGGAATCTTGGTATAGTCAAAATTACAAGTGGAGGTGAACGGCTTTTAAGTCTAGGTTGTTACCAATAGGTAGAAGCATACACAGAATCAATAAAAAATTTAAAAACACAAAAGTCTAAAACATTAGAGAGTTAGACAGGGCCATGTGTTTAATTCCAGTTCTGACAGAATGTTTTCATTCACTGTTAGTAGGACTTATGAAATACCCCAAGGATAACAGCCACTGTCATTCTACAGCATTCATTTTTTTTGAGAAGACATAATGTGTTACAGAGTAATGTGCGTATTTTTTCAATATGTGATAAGAACTCAAATAATAGATTCCCAGAATCATATTAAAGGCTGAATTTTGGGCAATTAGAGGAGATACTAGGAAATTCATTAAAAGAGATTTCTATGTATTTCCTCATTTTTTACCTTCTAATTCACTTTTAAACTGACTGCAGTCTACCTTTAATTTCAGTTTTTATTAGGATCACAAAGTACTTAGCTTCTTGTTTCTCCATTTGGTAGGCACACTCCAGTACACATCTTAATTGATCTCTAGTAACATTTCAACATGTTTGAATTCCTCCTTGAAGTACTCTTCCTTATACACACCACTTTTTTGAATTTCTTCAGATGTTCACAGTTATTATTTAGCCTCTCTTTTTGAGACGTTCTCCTGTAAATGGTCATTAAATGTTGGATTTACTCAAAATTTATTCCTAGGTCCTCTTCAGTTCTCATTTCATCATCTCTCCCTAATAAATTATATTTGCATTATCTCATCTTTCATCACAATCCCATCGATTCACACAATTCAATCACCGGTCTAGAACTTGTTCAACTTAACATTTCAGTTTGTATTTTTCAAAAGTGCTTCAAATGTAAGATCCTGAAAATTGAATCCGTCTTTAACCTTGAAACCTGTGAAAGGCAACCCCACGTGAGTAATTCCAAACACATCCACCTCCCATATCTTACCTCCTACTCATCACCTTTATTTACCACTATTAACTTCTAAATGTTTCCCAAATCCTTCTACATACATGGATATTGTTATCATTTTCTTTGTGCAACCACCAGCCCCTTGAAACTAGATTAAAGAAACATCATCTTCCCAAAAATGTAGTTTGCCCGTATTTATTTCTCTTCCCAGTTCTCAAATTCTATTATCCACCATAGCTTATATCACTTTAATAACTTGCCATAACTATTAGAATACTAATACTAATACTAATCTTCTTAAAATATTGCCTAGGTACTGCATGAACTGGCCCCTACTCCATTGGCATTTCACATAGGAGTGATACTTTAATAACTGATTTGGCCTCATCTTTGCTCCCGTTCATTATACGTCCATCCTTGTACGTTAGATTGATTGAAACCTTCTTACTTTTGCTCATTTGGCCTGGATGAATGCCATCTCCGCCTACAGCATTCATCTCAATTCTTAGTCCTTTGGTCATATTTGCATGACCCTGCTGGTGGGTACAAGCTTTCTAGTAGGTGATATCATGATGTCCTAAATGCTATAGCACTTACTATTATCCATCTATAATTGTGTAATCCGTTAATAAATATTTTTCCTTAAGCTATAAGCTCCTAAAAAACAGAAATTATGTCTGATACTACTGGCCAATGTTTTCTTCAATCTCAGCACAGACTTTGTATCAGGTAGTTATTTCACTATTTGTTGATTGAATGAATGACCATATGAAGATAGAACAGTTAAAATACAATTTGGAGAGGTATGAAATGCTATGGGGAATGAAATAGCAAAGCCATCAGGAGTAGATTATCCCATTAAAAAGAAGGAAAGGACAGGGGTTTTAGGAAGTAGAGATTATGATTTAATATCAAGTTTTATGATGATATTTGTTTTACTTGTATGTGTGGTATTGATATAAGTACCCAGTTATAAACGTATATAGCATGGCATACATTATGTACAAATAACTTAAGTAAATCATTTAGCAAATTGCATGGAGAGTGTATTACTTAGATATAAATTCATTCATTTATTTTCATCTTTTTAAAATACAAGTGAAATATCTTCTCAAAATTATTAGAGTGATATAACAATTATGTCAATATTTGGGACCTTAGAGTGAACAGATGTTATAAGGAATATTTACTGCAAAATGATAGGGAAACAATTCTCTCTTTCTCAGTTTGAGTACTACAGATAGCTGAGGTATAGTTAGCAGTTTTCAGGTAGAAATTATAAATTTCTATTTCAAAATAAAGTTCACTTTTGAATAAGCTTCAGTAATAATGATACAGGGTCCCTTAGCTCAGAGCTGGACAGGGACCCCATTTCCAAGGCCCAAGCTGGCCCACAAGCAAGCTTGGACACAGATTTCACTCCCTGGGTCCAACACAGTCTCACAGAGTGAGTCTGACTGGCATTCCACCTAAGCAGATAATACAGAGCAGAGAATACATGCTAAACAAACACCACATTCCTACACAGTGGCAGTTTTAAAACTAACTTCTGCCCTCAAGCCCCCAGGACAAAATGGTTATGATGTTCAATCTCCCCAAAGCCCTCCTGCCTGCAGAATAGGAAGGCCAAAGGTGCTATCCACTCTGGTTCCCGGCTCTGATGCTGGAGGCTCTGTTCTCCTCTTTTGCTTATCTAGCTGTCTATCTATCTATCTATCTATCTATCTATCTATCTATCTATCTATCTGTCTATCACATCTGTCCTGTTGCTTACTTCTGGTAGCTCGTGGATACATTCTTCAAATGTCTGACCAAGACCCAGTGGAGAGAAAGATTCCAGCTACAATAGAACTGTGTTGTTGCTGAGCAGTAAGAAGATGTTGAAGATATGTTTCTACATTTATATTGCGTATCTACACACATTGTTCTTACTGTAAAAACGCTTTCTATTCTGTTGCCTTATGGATGGAAATATGGTGTGTACTATTTTACTACCTGTAAAGCCATATTTTCTTTCCTTTTTTATTGCTAAGTTTTAATAAAATAATTTTTTAAAAAACCCATTGAAGACAAAAGAAATAAATAGAGTAAAAGAATTTGGATGCTGTTTAATTTAAAGGGTTTAAAAAGCACTTTAAATCTATTTGTTCTTCTTTGTATTACTACAGTGCATAATGGCAGTGCTTGGAATTAATGTACAACCACGTGTACTGTAATAGGTGTTCACTGTAACTTAGCAACAGCTAAGCACGACTTCCTCAGCTCCTTGATTTCCATTGCTGGACCTGAGAGGCCATAGAAAATTCAATTTAGTCTAAATTTCTTATGTTAGCAGTTAAATGTTAAGCTCCTATTTACAGAAAGCTCTTTTGTGAATTGCCAGTTAGAACTCAGCAAGCTCTGTTCTCAACAGCAGGAGGAATTAGCCATTTTCTTTTGGGGGGAGGGGTAGTAGAAAACAAGTTTCATTTATCCCTTTCTTCTTTCCTCAGACATTCTCCCCTTTAACTGTGATGATTTCAAAATAGAAAGAGCAAGAAAAGTGGATGAGCTCATAAAATTTAGAACAGACCTGTAATGCACAGAAAGTTCATAATTCAAGGTCAAATACAAGAAAAGCCCTTTGTCTTAGTAAAACATATGCTGACGTACAGAGTTTTAGGTTAACATTAATACTCCTTCGCCCTTAGGTCTTTAATAGGTTCCAGATTCTCAAATATTTGGAGTTTATGGGAGGAGGACGTCTGGGAGAGCCACGAGATTTCCAATTTCTATTTTACACATGAGTACATTTTTTTAAAACTTATTTTGATCTCAAATCAGCATATCCTGAAAACAAATGTTTACATATGTTTATACGCAAAATAAGGAGATAATTAAATTCTAAATTTAATAAGATCCTTTAAATTGAATATGCTTAGTTTAAAAGTAAACCCCATACTTTGTCTTATTTTACTCCCTGAACAATATTGATCTGTTGCCCTGAATTGAGGAGTCCTTCCTGGAGACATTCCTGCTGATTATTTTTACTGAGAGATGATTTACATAAAATACAATTCCAATTTAAAGTGTTACAATTCAACGGTTTTACTATTACCACAGAGTTATGCAAACTGTCACTAACACTAAATTTTAGAACAATTGTATCACCCCAAGAAGAAATATTCTTATTAATAGTCACTTCTCAATTCCCTGAAGCTTTTTGTTTACATTCCAGGGCTTGTAAACCTAGAAATCTTGCCTGTACTTAGAGACAATTTATTTACATTCCACATCACAGGGTGTTCCCTCTTTCTTTGACAGAAAGGAGAGGTAGATTTATCAGCCAGAAGGTTGGACATTTGTGGGACACTAATATGCTAAATTATAAACAGGACATTAGACCATGGATAGGAAAGGTTAAATCACCTTTGGATTATTAGTGGACTTCCTTATCTTACTTTAAACATTCCAAGCCCTTAGAAAGTTTTGTTCATTAACCAATTAGGATTTTTTTTTTTTTTTGAGACAGAGTCTCACTATGTCACTCTTGGTAGAGTCCTGTGGCATCACAGCTCACAGCAACCTCAAACTCTTGGGCTTAAGTGATTCTCTTGCCTCAGTCTTCCAAGTAGCTGGGACTACAGGCACCTGCCACAACACCCTGCTATTTTTGGTTGCAGTTATCATTGCTGATTAGCAGGACCGGGCAGGCTTGAACCCGCCAGCTTCAGTGTATGTTGCCAGGGCCCTACTCACTGGGCCTGTAATTAGAAATCTTTGATAAAAAAAAAAAAAAAAGGATACACTGGAGGAAATAATCCATATTTAATAAATGGCACTGGGTAATCTGGTTAGTCACATGTAGAAGAATGAAACTGGACCCAAACCCCTCACCACTTACAAACATTGACTCTTGCTAGATAGAAGAGTTAGGTTTAAGACATAAAACAATACAATTTTTAGAAGAAAATGTGGGAAAAATTCTTGATGCTATTGGCTGAGGACAAGAATTTATAAAAGAAGACCCCCTTTGCAACTGCAGCAACACCAAAAATAAATAAATGGGAAATGATCAAGCTAAAAAGCTTCTGCACAGCTAAGTGTACTAAAACTAAAGCAGACACAGTTTTCAGAAGGTGAGAAGATATTTGCATGCTCTGAATCTGACAAAGAGCTGATAAGTAGAATCTACAGAGAACTCAAACTAATCAACAAGAAAAGAACAAACTATCCTATTTGGAAATGGGCAAGGGATTTGCACAGAAACTTCTCTGAAGAAGAGAGATCAATGGCCACCAAACAAATGATATAATTGCCATTGTCCCTAATTACCAGAGAAATGAAAATCATTTTAGCCACTGTGAGGTATCACCACAACACAAAATCCCAAAGCTGTGGAATGGATGTGTAGAGAAGGGAACACTTTTGCACTGCTGCTGGGATTGTAAACTAATACAGCCTTTTTGGAAGGAAGTATGGGTAATCCTCAAAGAGCTAAAAGTAGATCTTCCATTTGATACTATAATCCTGTTACTACGTATCTACCCAGAATAAAAAAGTACTATTTTCCTATAAGGGCATTTGCATTAGAATGTTTATTGCAGCTCAATTCACAATTGCCAAGCTGTGGAATAAAGCCAAGTGCCCATTAATACCTGAATGGATTAATAAGCTGTGGTATAGGTATACCACAGAATCCCATTTAGCCCTAAAACATGGTGGGGACTTTACCTTTTTTTGTATTTACCTGGATAGATAGAGTTGAGACGCATCTTTTTAGTAAAATAGCACAAGAATGGAAAAGCAATTATCCAAGATAATCAATACTAACATGAAACCAATAGATAAGCAACTACACTCCACATGACAGAAAAAGACAGTTATGTTCTCATGGGGGAAGAGGGAGGAAAGAGAAAGGAGAAAGGGGGGAGGGGAAGGGATTGGTAGACTCTCACTAATGTGCACAGTGTAATGGTGATCAGCACACCCTGCGTGAAGGGCTGGGTTACAACTTGAAAGTTACCTTAGAAACTGGAACAATGTGACCTAATCATATGTACCCTCACATTAATCTGAAATATATAAAATAAAATAAAATAAAATAAAAGAGGGTAAACGATGCTTCCTGGCTGCAGCTGGGCTTGATATAAGCTTTCTGTAGCAAAGAACTGTGATGGGCTCTTCTGATGTTCACCAGGATCTAAAAACACCCAGAATATGTCTTTCCCCCAGATAACTAGGAGACATGGGAATTGCCACTTGTCTGCTGAGCCTTTTGAAACAGTATCTCTGCAAGAAGAGCTCCAGGAATAAGGGTGCTATTCGCAGCTTAAATCCGGCAGCCTCTCACTCTTCTTACTAAGTTTCTACAGATTTGTTGAGTTAATGATTCTCAATTTATTTAAGCCTTTTGATCTATCACCAGAGACTTTAGATGATTGCCTTTGCTAATTTTGAACAGCGCAATAAATGTCTCTCTGGAGGGAGAAGTTTTTTAAAGCTTTTCACACTGCCATTCCAGAAATCCCACCTGGTCATCCGTCTTTTTAAGTGTCTTTTGATGGATCGTGTTCCTGTGTTTTTATCTGAAACTCGCACATTTTTAATGAGCCTTCGAAAAAGTTATCCTAGATCCCCAAAGACCTAATTAAAAAACTTGTTAGAGTTAACACATATTTTAAGCCACATTCTATCTTTAAGACTTTAAGATACATCTTTGTTTTTTTTTCAACAATGTATCAAAGAGGAAAACAAGTAAGTTTGATTTTACAAATTTATTTATTTGGGTGCTCTATAATTTATGTTGATATATTGTTGCTGTTTATGATATCAACAAGAAGTTCATGTTAACTTATTTTATCATTGAGTTTTACCAACTAAATAAGATACTTGTTTTAGAAAACTAAAAAGAAATTTTTTGAATAATTTACTATGGAAGTAATTTATGATTTATGAATAATATTAACTAAGCAAAAGTTTCACATCATATAGCGCTCAAAATTTTAGATTTATGCTTGAATCAATAAGGCTGAAAGTGCATGGAATTTATTTTTTTAACTTAACTTGTTTTAGTATGGTATTGGGAAAAACTTCTTTTTCTCTTTCTATGAACAGAAGAAATTCTCATGAGTTAAATTTCACTTTAGTACAGTTTGCTGTGTACGTGTGTTCTGTTTCTGAAATTATTAAAAAATCAGGAATTTTTTTTATTAGGACATTCCCTTTGCATTACTGTGTTATTATCAAAATCTCTGTCACCCACACGCAAAATGTTTATCTCCTCTTTTCCTCTCTTCAAAAACTAACTAAAGAGGTGGGAAGAAAAGTATTTCTTACAACTTCCTAAGACCATTCAATCTACTGTGGTTGTTCCTGCAGAGTTCCTTGAATCTCTGCTTTAATTAAGTTTTATGTATGACAAAGAAAGATATAGGAAAGAGGAAAAGGTGAGTTAGTTACTAGGTACTAAGTGAAATAACACTTCAGTAAAAAGCAATAGTATCTAATCACTATGCAATAAATTAGAAGTGGGTAATGAAAGGAGCAACCCAAATAGTCTGCTCGCCAGAAAATACACCAGGTGACCAACCAAGCCAAAACAACAAAAACAAAATTTAATAGACAAACAAAAGAAAACAGACTCTTCTCAACAAGCAAGAGTGTGATCAGAAAGGTGATTATTTTGAAATAAAGACAGGGGAGACTCTACTTCCAGAAACAGGTGGGTTATTTCCTTAGGGAAAAATTCATTAGAAGGAAAAAAGCATCAATAAACGGGGGATTCAACGTACAAAGTTTCGAACAAACACACAAAAAAGAATGGTATGAAGCTATCCTAAGTGGAAAGGTTGAATTTAAATAAAATACAGAATTTGCAAAGACTAGTAAAATAGCCAAAATACTGAAAAGAACATGCTGGTAAAGGAAGAGGATCAACAGGAAACGCAAACATCATGAATGAGAAAGCAGGCAGAGTCACAGACGTTCACTAATTTATTCAGGGAACAAATATTGAGTAATCCTTACATACCAGATAGTGTTATGTACTCTAGACATATAGCAGGAACAGAACAGACAAAAATCCCCTTCCCTGTGGAACTTAGAATTTAGCACAGAGAGACAGAGCAAGTCCATAGGTAAGATGAATTGCTAAACCACACATCAGACAGTAGGAAGTACTACATTGAAAAATAAGGAAGACGGCTGCAATATTCAGATAGGGTAGGAAGGAAAGACCCCACTGAGAAACAGAATTGAGTAAAGACCAGATGGAAGGGTATGAGTAAGACAAACACATATCTGGGGGGAAACATTTTGTGAAAATGAAACGGCTTCCTAACGCAGGATTCCACCTGGTGTGTTTGAGCAAAGGCGAAGGGTTCTAGAATGAAAGTGAGCAGGGGATGATGGGTAGTGGGAATAACGTGTGGAAGACTAGGAAAGGTAAGAGATTTGGGAGTGGGGGTTTCAAGACCTCCATTTGGGCCTCCAAATGTCAATTTCCTGAGTCTGCATTGGGATAAATGTATTTGTCTGTAGTTCAGGAGAGACGGCTATACTGGAGGTGTTAATTCAGGATTCAACAGCATATTTATGGCAAGGAGATCACAAAGGGAGTGAGTGTAGAGGAACAGGTCTAAAGTCCTGGTCATCCCCACAGCTGGAAACGGGTGGTAAGACGCAAACTTCAAATGATACTGAGCAGGGTATTTAGAAAAAAAGGAGGTGAACAGGATGCCATCCAGGTCATGTTACCCGGATTTCTTCTTCAGTAGGTCCTTGGTCTTGGGATTTACAGAATGAATCCATGAACCACAGATCAGTGGTGAGACAGGATTTATTTTACAGAAAAGGATACAGAAAAAGCATTAGAGCTTCTAGCAGAGGGAAAAACCCAAGTCAGAAAACATTGACTCCAGCCTCTTTTGTCTGAAGATATAGATATCAATAACAAATAAATGGATACAATTCCTTTGGCTAGGGGCAAACTGTCAGTGGTTTCCAGGCCTAGGAAACTCACATGACATTGGTCAGGCCTGTGAAATGGGGGTTCCCTGTTCAGCTGCAAGTGCAAGGGGAGGGAGATAAAGTCTAGGGCAGAGACACGATAGCGCTCCCTGAGCTGGCAGCCCTGAGGTGTCTCCCAGCAGTTACTGGCCCCTCCAGCTACTGCAGCCACCTGCAGCCCCCTCTGCCTACCCTCCGACCTGCTGGCTCCTCTGCCCATGGCCGCACCAACACCCCCAGGTTGGAGACACAGAGGGCACGCCAGATGCCCCCCTCAGTCAGGCCTCGCTGGCCAGGGTACCACCTGCCCAGTATCAGTCAAATGAGGTAAGTTAAGTCAAATATAGCTGAGAGAAATGTCTTTTGGTCTTAGTGAACAATAGAGAAATTGGGCCAAAAATGGTTTTAGTATACTGATTGAAAAAAAAAGTTGGAGACAAAAGTATGCACAGGGGAATTGAGGATAAAGCTAGAAAACAACAATGTAAAGAAAAGTTTATCAAATAACTTTGGTAGAAAACAAAGAAAAATGTGTTAGTAGGGGAAAGGAGAATTTTTTTCAAGGTGGCTAAAATATTACTATCTTCATATGTTCATGGTGAAAATAGTCAAGCAAGGAAATGATAACAGGGAGAGAAAATTTCTGGATGGCCTAAAATCTGGGACTGGGATATGGGCCACACCATTAGTCCATGATGACAGGATGGAAGTTGGAGTCTATGGATTCAGAAGCAGGTAAGTACATAGGTAAAGAGGTGGAAGGAGGTGGACATTCCTTCTTGATCGTGTTGTGTTCTGAAAGAAATAGAAACAAAAGTCAGTGTTGCAACTGAGACTATGGATGCAGGAGAGAAATAAGATAAAAGTACAAGAGTGGAAATGGCAAAGTACTAAGGGGATAAAGCATACTTTCCATGTCCACTTAACATTTGTGAGAAGACATTTGGTATGTAAATAATTAGCAAAATCACATATCCCTTAGAAGCCTGGTTCTCCTTTGTAAGTGGAAACAGAGTAAGTACCGAGTTGGAAATAACCAGCGTTTGGTTTAGATAAGTGAACAAAAGAAAGTGAGATAAAGACAATAGAAGTAAAGAAAATACTTATAATAATTGTCTATGGAAATTAAAGTGTAAGAGAAATAAATTACTACATGAAGTTAGTGAGATGCTCGGAATAGGTGGGAGATGTTAATAGATTGATGATAAGTAGATAAAATACTTCTTAGGGGATAAAAACTTATAAAGTTAGATATTCTGTTGAGTACAAATTTGGAAGACTGAGAAAGAAAAAGGACATATTTCAATACAAACACATTTATTAATACAATCTTTAATGAGTATGTGCTTATTCATTTTTATGACAGTTAATAAGACCAGGAAACTGTCATTCTATATTTTCGGTTCATGAATGGTGTCTATATTTTAGATTTGTCAAAATCATGAGAAAGACGGTAATGACATTTAACTGAGAATTTGGAAAAACAAAAAGCTTATAAACTTCCCTGAATTTTAGTTTTTGTTTTTCAAAAATGTAAGATATATAATACTATAAAAAGTATGAATCCCTCTATAATTGTTGCTGCCCAACCAGGTTCATCGGACTGGTGCCCAAGAGAAAGCTGATGCCCAGACACAGTGGAGATAAAAGCAAAGAAAGAGTCCATTCCATACAGTGCCCAGGGAGGAGACAGGAGGCATTTCTCAAATCTGCCTCTTTGAGAATTGGGGAGGCAGCACTTTTAAGGACAATTTGGTGGGCTGAGAGTTAAGCAATCAGGGTCAGCTAATTGGTTGGTTTCAGGACAGGACCATCAGCCCTTTGGCATTGGCTGCTGTCTGCGTGGGTCAGTGGGTCCACTGGAAGGGGGAGGGGGAGCGGTCCAAGATCAGTGGAGTCAGTTCCTTGGTCTGAGGGGCTCAGTCACTGGAATGTAGGTCCTAGAAGATATCTCAAAAGGTACTCTAGGCTCCTAACAGGTGTTGTTCTATACGGAGAAAATTAAGTATCTTTATAACTAACAACTTGATTCCAGGGTAAAGAAGCAAATGAGGGAAGAGTGATCATCATCAAGCAAATGAGAGGACAGTGGCTGATTATGATTATTTTAGCTAAGTCTGCTCCTTCTCAGAGTCTTAGGGCCCTTACTCCAGTTCTCTCCTTGACCTTCATCCATTTGTAAGGGAGATTTCATAACAAACTATTTCCAGAGATATTATATTTATAAATTAAAACTTTCCCCTATAATACTTCTGAAGGAAGCAAAGTATACTATTTTTATGTATAAACAACATGAAGAGAGGAAGCAATTCAGTAGGATTGCAATAATTAATGTAATAAAATATTCGAGATCTATCATGTTTATACTCAGGTATATGAACAATTCTTGCCTATAACTTCAAGCTTCCTGTGGGCTTTTTATATTCACTTAAATGAGAGTAGTTATTTTTGTATTAATGTTTATAGTTATTTAGATTTAATTTTGATACTTGAGAGTTCCTTTTCAATCTTCTCTTCCCTTAGGTGATGGGTGATTGATAACTACAAGATTTTTTTAATATGAAAGAAGAGGCTGCCATTTCTGTTATTGGTCTCTTTATGTTGGGAAGAACGTTGTTTACCCTCACATGTATGTGTTGTATTTTACTAGCAGAACAAGTAGAAATGAAGCCTGTGTATAGTGTTTGCATGTGACATATAAATGTGCGCCAACCTTGATTTTATCTTCAATATTAAATTCTGAGAGGGCCAAAATCTTCTTTTAACTTTGTAAGAATTTTTAAAATACTGACAACTTTGTCTTTTAATAGTCAAAAATACAACATAAAAGATCCATGAATAAATATGGATAGCTTTTTCTCTATTCTTAATGGTGGCATGGTGGTATGATTATCATTTTATTTATGACATGTTAATTCATATTACCTATAAAAAATAAAGATAAAACTATATGGTTAAAGTGGAATATTGGAGGAATGCTAGAATTGCACAACTGGGAAATTTTAAATAACTAACATTTCTCTTTCAACATTGATAGTGTCTGGTTATGCCAGTCACTAGTTATAAAACAGAAAGTCCCACTTCTCTGCTTATGTTATCATGGACTAGAAGTGTGAATGGTCTGGCACCCTAACTTCTCAAATCAGCTAGACAGTTTAAATACAGTAGAACCTCATAGTTCACCACCTCCCTGCATTGACCACCTCCCTGCATTGACCTAATTTTCATAGACCAAACACAAACCACATATATGCATCAGTAGAGGAGGCTTCCTTCCCTACGCTGACCACTTCTGTATCTCGACTGCAGTTTGTTACAGTCCCCTGGGTGGTCAACTTATAGAAGTTCTGCTGCGTCTAAATCAAAATGCTTCTACCTTCAGAGCATCAAAGCGGCTTGGCCTTCTGTTCAGTGAAAATCCTATCACTCTATTGCATTGACGCTGATAGTGGTATTCTGAACCTAATTCACAAGAAATAGATTCTATAAATACAAACTCCTATTTCTCCACCTCTCTCATTAGAAAACTCCCTGGAAAATTTCAATTCCTTTTTTTGGATTTTCTCTCAATTCATTTTTGTTCCATATTATGAAAAGCATGGTGATTAATTTCAAGTAAAAATCAGATTCTGTGGCAGGATAAAATATGAAGTTCTGTCCTGCATATTAAAGTGTAGAGTTTATACTCCAATTTAGGACCTTTGATATTGCTGGAAAATTATTATACTTGTCCTTAGTGAAGTTCATGCAAGGCATTTTACATTTAACAATCTCATCAAATTTTCTAACGCTCTCATCTAGTTTTTACTTCTGGTAAGTACTTTTCCTGTTTAATAGAGGGGCAGTTGGCATGCTTTGAGTTAATTTTGTACCTTCACTTATTCATCCATTCAACCTAAGAGCTTACTCTGCCCTCTGAAAAATATCAATACCTTATACTGAAGAAATAAGAAAAGAATATGGCTTCCCCCTTGAGGGTGTCATAGACCAAGAGAAAACGCATAGGTGTGCACTAAATGTGTCACGGTGAGTACTGTGATGGTACGTGTACCACATACTGCACCTGTAGAATTAGACTGAGAGTAATGTTCACAGGAAACTGTATAGATTATAAATACATATTGGAATATTCCAAGCAAAGGTAAAGCAGGTGAAAAGTTTGCAAATGTAAGGGTTATTGGGTTCAAGGAACTACAACTGGTCTCTTATGATTTAATCAGGGATTAACATTTTCAACTATTCATTTTAAAGTGTCAACTTGAGAAACAGTAAAATACCACTCAAAGTGTGAAAAATTGTAACAGTGATGGCAGTTTGATGATTTTTACAATAGTGTAGGGACTAAATGATGATATCTAAAATGAGACAAAGGCATTGGAAAGGGAAAGGAGCTAGAAATGGAGAAATTTGGGGACTCATTAGATGTAGCAGTTGAGAAGAGAAAGGTGTCACAATCATTGCTGTTCCCAGAGAAGTGCGGTATCGAAAGGGCAGCCTGTTCTGGGGAGAGATACTGAGCTCTGTTTGATCAAACTGAGTTTTAGATACATTTTGAACACTCAGAAGGAAAACTGTACCCCTAAATATAATAAAAATCTTTCTCCCCTCACACTAAAAAACAGAACAGAACAGAAAAAGAACAAACTAAGAAAAGACAGACTATTTTCCCATGATATGCGTTGTGCTTACATATGTGTTTTCTTTCAGTCTCTGAATCTCTCAGGGGGAAGCCATATTCTATTATTTCTTCAATATGAAATATTGATATTTTTAGTTGGCAGAGTAGGCCCTTGTGTTGGATGAAAGAAAGAGTGAAGGTGTGATATGAACTCAAAGCATGCCAACAGTACTTAAAACCTTATCACAATTTTCATATTACGAGTGTATTTTTTTTATTTGTTTTCTTAAATTATTTTAGTTGGAGTATCAAAATAAGATTGGAGGCACACACATCAGCCTGAAATAACTTCTGTAAATGCTAATTTGGGATATACAGTGGGCAGTAATAGAAAAGCAAAATAGGAAGCAAAGAGAGTGAACAAGTAGGCATTATTCCTGGGAGTGAGACCTCACAGATTTAAAGGCTGTATGTCATCATAAACAAGGGCGCTAAACAATCTAAAGAAATGATAGCAAAAATGGTTATGCAGCAGGGATCACAAAAACATTCCAAGAAATGTTAAGAAAAATGTGTTCTAATGGTATATAAATGACTTACTTGTATCATTAAATAATGTTTACTATGTAGTTTAAAACGTAGATTCAACATTGCCCATGTCTCAAATAACATGCCGTAGGTGTTTATGAAGATAGTATCTATAGATATCTGTGTTACCTACATCGAAACAGTCATTCTGATAAAGTTAGAATCTGATGTTGAAAATTAAAGTTTGAATAAAATGGTTTCATTATTATCTTATATATGATTTTAAACATGTATATACAAGTAAATTAAATATTATGATTAGACTTGAATATTTGATCTATGACCTGAGAGTAGAATGCATATTTAAAAATCCTTTTAGGAATTTGGGAGTTTCTGTTTTTATTTACCTTATCATCAGCATATGTATTAAATGATCAGTGCACCCAATAGCAATGTGTCAAGGTATGCGCCAGATAAGGATCTGAAGCACATTCCAGGTTATTGAATTATCACCCTTTATCTCCCCATTGTACAAATTTTTTCCCAACCAGGTGGGCTCAGTTAATTCAATTAAATTATTTCAAGTACTCATTTCTCCCTTCTGTGCTTTACTCAAGCCTACCCTCAATATCAGCTAATAGGTTTGGGATCCTTTTTTCTTAGCGCTTTATAACCTCCTGTCCAAGGTAATTATTTTAAAAGCTGTAATATTTCCAGATGCTTACTGTTGTTCTGCTTTAAATTAAATATGTCCTTTCTCCATTCAAAACCCACTGCCTTTTTAATGCAGATACGGGCAATAGCCAGAGACAGCTGCTGCTGTGCTTCCTGCACAAATTAAAGTTATCCAGGTATTACAGTGGGTTGTTGCAGTTACATAATGAAACACGAAGCTTAAACATGTGAACAAACATCCTGCAAGGATAAATGAGCAGAGAAATAGAAAGGAACCAGGTCTAGGAACAATATTTTAAAACCTTCCTTCAAAATCATGAAGTACGATTAAGTTCTTGCCATGAAGGCCCATAAAAATTGTTTATTTAAGCCATTTTGAGTTAAATTCTCTTTTATATGAAAACTATTACTATTTAATAGTCAACATATTTCTTTAAGTATAGTCGTGGGGGAGAAAGAAATTTTTCTCTTTACCCACAGAAGGTTTGCTGAAAGATCAGCTTACAATAAGGCAGATTACTAAAATAAAGAGATTACAAATTTACTTTCCATATGCACGAGAAGAATCACAGCATCATGACCCAATATTCCAGTGGGGTTCAGAAGTTCTCATACCCTAATTTTAGAGGAGAGGAAGAGATGAGGAATAACAGATATGAATAGATAAGGGGAAAGACACTGACTTGTAAGTGATTCTCTTTGGAAATTAAATTAACTAAAGAGACAAAATGAGTTGAGCGAGGTCTTGGAATTCTTGATCTTCTTTCCTGCAACATGCTTATATAAAAGGGAGGAGAAGGAAGGCAATTGTTCTTTTTAATGAGTTAATCTGATTTTATGTAGATAAAAGAAAGTCCTTTCCAAGGCCCCTTGAGCTCTAAGGGCCTTTAATTTAAAATATTCTTTATTCCAAAGAGTCATATATTGGGATGAAATTCTTTGAGCTCCTTCAAAGTCCTTTCTGCTTTCTCATTGTAAAGGTACTTTCTTTGCCCTAAATTCTCCTATGGTGATCATACTTCTTAGCTGAGTTTTTATGAATATTATGATAACATCTGTTGACTCTAGCCTGTCTTGTAATTGGTCTACGTTTCTCATCATAACATTCAAGGTCTTTATAACTTAGTTCCATTTAAATTCACAGAGACATCCCAGACACTCTATGCCCTACCCATGGTTCCCTAAGTACATTTCTTTCACGACTGGTAACCTCTGTGTCAGATATATCTGTCAACTGGAAAAGAAGTCATACCCCGTAAAATAATTAAAGGAGATATATTCTGAGCCAAATTTGAGAACCAGGCAGAGCCACACCCAAGAAGCATTGAGCAAGTGAACCTCTGGTGATGGGTTTACAGTTTGGTTTTATACATTTTAGAGAGACAGGGATTACAGGTGAGGTCATAAATCAATATGTGGAAAACATACATTGGTTTGACCCCAAAAAGCAGGACATCTGGAAGTTGAGGAGCTTACTGATAATGGGTGGGTTTACAGATTCTTTAGCAGACAATTGGCTGAAAGTTAGGCTTTTTCTGAAAGACCAAGAGTCAGTGAAAAGGAATGCTTAAGATAAAGAATCTGTTAATTAGAGACAAAATACCTGACAGACTCAAGTGGTTTGTTATGTATATTGAGGACCTGCTGGTAGGTCTCGCAGAGCCTTAGGCCTGTTAGTGAGTCACAAAGGGCATCTTTAAGAAGGGCAGGGGGCGTGATGAGGCCTGTCTGATCGCCTTCCTCGTTACCAGCAACTCAGTTTCAGGGGTCCTCTTGGCCAAGAGAAGAAGAGAAGGTCCAATCAGTCAGTTAGTTGCTGAGGAGGGAGCCTTAAGTATTTATTTTAGTTCATGTATCTGGTACATACTTCTGCCACAAGCAAACTTCTACTAATCTTTAAATACATAGCTCCAATGTAAGTTCCACTAGGAACATGAGTTTTCCAATGAAGAGTAAACTATTCCCCTCATTGTGTTTCCATGGCCCTCTTAGATGCACCATTACTGAATATTGTATTTTGTCTACACAATTTTTTGATGTTACAAAATCTCTGATGACAGAGGTTATGTTTTATTCACCTTTGTGTTTTAGACACCTGGCACAGTACTGGGCAGATATTCATGTGTAGCCAACAGAATAAATGCTAGAAGGAAGAAAAAGAGGAAAAAAAGAGGAAGGAAATAAGGAATATAAAGCAGCTTTCATGAAAAAAGTAAACTCTGAGTACAGGAGACAGTTTTTACAAATGAGAAATGTTACCAGGACTAAAGATGGTTGACTGCTATCTTAGAGATGGTTCATGAAATATGGTAATGTTATCCCACTAATAGTCGCAAATAGAGTTCATTATTTCATCAATCGCTTGATACCCAGTAAAATTAACTTTATTCATTTGTCGGTTATGTTATCAAAAATTTGTCTGCAAAGCCATATCAGAAGAACAGTTACTTCTTCAGCAAAGGAGGAAAAATGAAGGACTTACCATTGCAAAGTCCGAATTTCTTGTACATAAGCAGAAACACAAGAGCTTTTAAAGGGAGGGTGCTCATCTCTAGGTTATTATCACTTCACCACAGTTAATGATTCAGTTAATTGTCCTGTCTCTGCCCTGACTTCTGCCCACCTTCAAAGCCCACCAAGGCCTCCCTCAATGTGGCTACAAGCCTCCAAACAACAGTTCAGCCACCCATGTCCTACAGCGCAAAGAACAGAAGTCATTCCCCTGCGCCTAGACCACTGCCTGCCGCCCGAGAGCCAGATGCAGGCCTCAGTTCCCAAAATGAGAGCAGGAACATTTTGAGAAACAGAAAACACTTCTTATGTCCTAAAATAGTAAATAGAATGAAGAGTCACAAAACTTGGTGTTAAAAATATCCCTCCATCTGATTCAATATCATTTCTTAAGAGAAAGAATGAAGGAGGAGTTTGAAACAGAGCAAAGAGGGTTTACAAATTTGTTTTAGGATGTTGTAACATAAATATTCTTTGTGGTTGAGGAGGAATTATTTAAGGCCAGATTTCAAGTTTATATTTTAAAGAGGCAGTCAAATTATCGAGAGTCCCATTTCACATTTATTGAAATTCTCCTGTCTTCTTCTCAATCCTAACTAAACTAAATTAAGTGAAATGGCCTCCAAGGTTATTGCTATCTGCAGACTGTATCACACTAAAGGGTATTGAACTATAATCTATTTTCATCCCATTAGAGCTATGTTACTTTTAGTAGTCTGTTGTGATTAGACATTTAGATACAAATGGTTTCTAGAGAATTTATTACAAGACATTCGTGGAGGAAGATATCATGATCTTATTTCCCTTCTTACCTGCTTTGAAATGTAAACTCTGTTCTAAAAAGTTCGTTAATTTAAGTATCCTTCTCTGAGATCATGAGGTTTGGGGTGACAACATTGATAAAAATCAGTAATTTTTTTCAAATTAAAAAAAAAACTCTTATAAGTCATTAGGGACTTTTACCTTTTTTTTATGAAATTAATTACTGCTACTATATTTCAACTCCTTATCCAGCTTACACCTGGATTAAGATAGTAGTGTCCTAATTTATCTCTTTGGCTCTAGATTCTCCTATCCCAACTACAAGGTACACACTTCTGTGAAATTTATTGTATCAATCACAGTTCTCAGGGAATCATCTTCTGCTTTAAAAATAGTGTTTGCTAACTAAATATTTTCTTCATTGAATTTATTAAGGATGCAAATGTGTGTATGGATAAAAAGAGACAATTACATCTCCATTGCACTAATAGGACCCTTTCTTTTTTTTTTCTTTCTTTTCACTAAATTTGTACAGTGTCCTTAAATAATTTATGTTTAAAATATTTTACTTTATTTTTTCCCAAGTGATAAATTTTTTTTCGAAACTATGTTGCTGTCTCCTGGTCCCCCAATCAATGACGCGGAGGCAGCATCGCAAACGGAATGATTTGTCTAAAAGGGAATGGCTGACGCTCTCTTGGGCATTCAGCAAAGTCCCGACTTTATTCACCTGTTCTTAGACCCCAAACCATCAGATTAAAATTGCCCAAAGTAAAGAAAAGATGAAGTAATGGAAACTGTCATAAAAATTCCTGTTAGCACACATGTTTCTGAGCACGCATTCATCTTCTAGGACTGGAATGATCTGCTTAGGGGCTTAACTATAGGCCTAACCCCAAAAGCGCCAGGCTGACTGTTCAGTTTGCCCACTTCCCTAAATGATTAACTGAAAGCAGTTGTGCAAGTTGAGGTAGGGGAGCAAAGTTCAACAGCCCAGGGCCTTTAGCTAAAGGAACCAGTAACCAGTTCCCAGCTTCGACCTGGCGGGAACCTCCAGGTCATGCTTTCCTTAAGGGTGTGACTGCCTGCTTCTTCAGCTAGGCCCCTTCAGTGGCGGGGGGTGGAGGGGTGGGGTGGAGGTGGGGGAGTGGAGTGGGGGGTGGGGGTTGAGGCCCCTTTCCCCTCTAGACCACTTCTAGGTCAAGTACTCAGAATGCCCCTTCTCAGGGTCTCCTTCCTCAGGGAGCGCAGATGAAACCGGCTCCCCATGGCAAGGCACAGGGATCGCATCCCTTCAAAACTACACAGTGTTTCTAAATGATTGAGGATTGTTTCACAACCTAGGGAATGATTTCCAGAAGATTCATGACTTCATAAAAACTTATTTGAAATTCCTGTTTAATATTTTATTTTATATATTTATTTATTTTAGAGACAAGAGTCTCACTTTGTCACCCTTGGTAGAGTGCAGTGGCATCACAGCTCACAGCAACCTCCAGCTCCTGGTCTTAGGCAATTCTCCTGCCTCAGCCTCCTGAGTAGCTGGGACTACAGGCACCTGCCACAATGGCTGGCTATTTTTTTGTTGCAGTTTTGCCGGGGCCGGGTTTGAACCTGCCACCTTTGGTATATGGGGTCGGTGCCCTACTCACTGAGCCACAGGCACCACCCTTAATGTTTTATTATATGTTTGGTCATGTCCATGTTTGTGTATGTATAGATACACATATAGGTCTTAAAGTAAAATATCAACATTTCATAATTTTATCTTTATTATGAACTTGAGAGTGTCTCAAAAAGTAGCCAACTGCATTTTTAGCCATGATAACATAAATACTCACTAAAAACAAAGCTACAAAGGGAAAATAGAGAAGTAAATATGAAAATTTGTTAAACAACTTTTATGTACACATTAGACCTCATGCAGATCTAACATCGGATCACCTGAAAACTAGAAAAGGGAAACAAATAAGATAATTTGTACAATGTCTCTGGCTTTCTGCCCAAAGATACTTTCCATAAAGGGAAAGATGATCCAAGGAGAATGGTACAATCTTGCTGAGCTAAACAAACAAGTATCAGATTTTTAGTTAATGGATAGAGGTGGAATTGACACTACAGGTACTAAAAAGAAGGGAGCAGCTCAGAGAATCATGTTCAGAAATCTGAATGGGGTTCCCTAGAATATTTAGCTAAATATCAATCTACATTTGTGTAGGCTAAAAAAAAATCATGATACTTGCTGGGTGCAGTGGTGCATGCCTGTAATCCTAGCACTTTAGGAGGCTGAGGTGGGAAGATCCCTGGAGGTCAGAAATTCAAGCCCAGCCTAAGCAAGAGTGAGACCCTGTCTCTATGAGTGAGACCTTGTCTCTATTAAAAATAGAAAAATTAGCCAGGTGTTGTGGCGGACACCTGTAGTCCCAGCTACTCAGAAGGCTGAGGCAGGAGGATCACTTTGGACCCAGGAATTTGAAGTTGCAGTGAGCTCGGCTGATGCCACAGCACTCTACCCAGAGTGACAGAGTAAGTCAGATTCTGTGAAAGAAAGAAGGAAAGAAGAGAGAGGGAAAGGAAGAGAAAGAGAGAGAGGGAGAGAGAAAGAGAGAAAGGGAGAAAACAGGGAGGGGGAGGGAGGAAGGGAAGGAGGGAATGGGGAGGGAGGGAGGGACAGAGATCGTTACCTTGAAGGAAATAATGAGTGTTGGAAAGCTATAGAATGAACATTTCCCAGAGCAACTCAAGGCTGAGAGACAGTTGAACTTCATTACGTTAGAAGACAGAAACGTTTTAACACTTTGGTTTAGAAGATCAGTAGAGACAACAACAAAGTCATACTTAGGAATCAAGCTAAATTTGATGACATCTCAAAGACTTTGAAATTAAACTTTGAATCAAGCAGCTCTGTAGGTAAAATAACTACCTTCCAAAAAATCCATTATTCATTAAAGAAAGAAAACTGAAGCCAAACAACCAACAACTTATCATTCACAAGGTCTAGGGACAGGTGAAAATTTACTGGAAATCTGCACATGGATTAGTTCTCTCTTGTCATCATAAAAAATTACCCTAAATGTACTGGTGTGACATATACAAATGTATAGTTTTACAATGTTTTGGTTCACAAGTATGATAGAGATCTCACCAGATTGAAATCAGGAGTTATTGCTGCCCAACCAGGTGCATTTCCTGCTGTTCAAGAGGAAGCCAATACGCTGGGACAACAGGTGTCACAGCAGAGAAAGGATTTAATATCATAGGCACCGAGGAAATGGAAAGAATTTCTCCAATCTATCTTCCCCCAAATTTGAGAGAAGGGGCTTTTAAAGACAGTTTGGTGGGCAAAAGCCTACATAATTAAGTCTGCTAATTGGCTGGATTTGGGGTGGAACCATAGGGTTGTAGAAATTGTCTTTATTGTTGAATGGGTTCTTGGGTAGGAGTCATAAGACCAGTTGAGTCAGATCTTTGGTGTGTCTGGGTAGGTCAGTCATTCCACTGAGATGCAGGGCCTAAAAGATATCTCAGAAACTACACTTAGGTTCCCCCAAATGTGATGCTATCAATGGAGAAAGTTAAGTTTTATGACCACCAGCTAGCGACTCCAGAGTACAAATTATAGAGAAGAAAACAGGGGTACGGTGGCTGAATATTGTCAAGCAAATGAGGGGAAAGTAGGGAGGACTTTAGCTAGGGTTGTGACTTCAGAGAGTTTTAGGCCCTTATCAAAGCTCTGACCTTGCATCCCCGTATCCATTTGTAAAGGATGATTTCAGTGTTGACAGGTTGTACTCCTTTCTGGAGGCTCCAAAGAAAAATTTGGTTGTCTCTTATTAGGGTTGTTAGCAGAATTTAATTTTTTGCTGTTTTAGGAATGAATTCTCCTTCAATCTTACAAACTGCTTCAATCTAGAGTTAACCTTTAAATCCAGTCCAACTTTTAGAAAAGGCTGTAGAGTTCCTTGGTATGGTAGGAGTGTCGAATCTTTCGGCTTCTCTGAGCCATATTAGGAAGAGAGTTGTCTTGGACCACACGAAAGCCAATGAGGAAAACATTTTAAAAAGAAAAAGGTCACTGTATATTTTTTGCGATATCTGCCACCACAGACAAGAAAAGAAAATTCCTCACATCATAACTCTAATTATGCAGTGGCCAATTCATTTAGTCTTTTAAAATCATTGAGTAGATCCCAAGTATGTGATCACTCATATAGAAATTGTACACATGGGGCAGCCTGTGGTTCAAAGGAGTAGGGCACCAGTCCTACATAACAGAGGTGGCAGGTTCATACACAGCCCCAGCCAAAAACTACAAAAAAAAAAAAAAAAGAAAAAAGAAAGAAAGAAAGAAAAACAGAAAAGAAAGAAATTGTACACATCTAAAAAAATGAAACCTCTTGGTTAATTTTTTTTTTAATAAAAGTAAAAGAGAAGTGGGCAACATGAAACTAGTGGGATGTTTCACATTATGTTTGAGAAACTAATGCATTAATACTTGTCTCCATGGAAGTACTTGCACTTCTCAGGGAGTTCTCAAGGTGCTCCTTGAGTAGGTACCTACTCACTTTACAAGGATCCTAGATTTCAAACAGTTATGTTTACTCTGCAGGCTCATCTGGAGCAGAACTGGTTTAGGTTATAAATCAGAAAAATAACATTTAAGTACTATTGTTCTGAGTATTTAAAAAATGACTTGAAACGTGTAACTATCATACCCAGAATCTTTCATGGAAAAAGTGTTTGCGAAGCTAAGTGAAACTATGCCTTAAAAGCCAAATTTAAAATAAGGCCTTAGCCACCCTTGTTTGTATGCAAGAACTCCTGTGCTGACCATAAAACTCCATTTTTCCGATGTTGCCCTTCATGACAATTATTGTCTGTTGTCCCCGCTTCCTGCGTGGGAAGCCCACCACTGCCCTCATTTAGAAGCCAAGCTTGCTATGGGCCTTCCCCAGCCAGTGAGGATGGCAGGGATACTAAGGCAGATTGATTCCTGGAAAACATGATAATTCTCTGATGACCAATTCTGTCTCATGAGTCCACTGACTCTGCTGAAACTTCCTTAGAATTACATTATTATTAAAGGGTTTCTTTCCTCCCTTCATCCCTCCTTCTCTCATTTACAGATGTCAGATCTGCATCACCATCCGAAACTTTCCCCCTCTTCTCACGCCCTGTTTCCCACTTCACAACTCTTTCCCAAATAAATCTCCAATCAAGTTTTGGTGTATCTGTTTTTCAGAGGATTCCAGCTAGTTCATCACCCCACAGTCTATTCCCCATCATCACTAAAATTAATAACATTAGTGAATAAACATAAAACATTTGCAATAACCACTATATTAAGTATAATTTTAAAAAGGAAATAGTAGATAGAGAAATTTGTAGATGATGACTGGCAAAGTATCACTAAGGAATAGCAAAGAACTTCAAAAACAGGAGTTATTAATAAAATACACATTGTGGCTTGGTGCCCATGGCACAGTGGTTACAGCGCCAGCTACATGCACTGAGGTTGGCAGGTTTGAACCCAGGCCTGGGCCTGCTGAGCAACAATGACAACTGCAACAAACAATAGCAGGGTGCTGTGGCAGGCGCCTGTAGTCCCAGCTACTTGGGAGCCTATGGCAACAGAATTGCTTAAGCCCCAGAGTTTGAGATTGCTAAGAGCTATGATGCCACAGCACTCTACCGAGGGGGACATAGTGAGAGTCTGTCTCAAAAAAACAGCAGCAACAACAACAACAACAACAACACATTGCAAGTCCTAGTGTAAGTGACCCATGAAATTCTGTTTCTTCATAGAGAACAATAAATGTGAAAGAAATTTCCTGTTTCAAGATCTTATTCAAAGACCTATGTACAAAAGACAATCTGGGTGAAGTTTAGATTCAGAGCATAAGAGTTAAAACACATAAAGACTTATGGTGGAAGGTACTCTAATTAAAAGTATGAATAGCTTAACGACTATCAAGACATCAAGACAGGAGAAGTGTAAATCTAAACCTCTTTATTCTTGATTTTAAAGTCTATGCTTCACATATGTAAACATAGCACCCAATAAACTTGATTGTGACCTGAACTTCTATGGATGTTCACCTCACAGGGGAGCTTGGCTTATTGCAGCAATGCTCAGCTTATTCTTATCCACCAGCAAGGGAAGGAGGTTCTTGTTTTTGATTGGTAAAGTGGAACTTGGTTTCCATTGCCACAATTGTGTCTCATCACTTTAGCACTGACAGAATACTGTTTTTCCTGTCTTTATGGAAAGTATTTCCTTTCATTCTTGCCATCGAGGTAAAATTTACCTCACTCAAGCCTTACTTAAAAGATTCAAAAATACTAATTGTCATTTTCAAAATGCCAAAAATTCTGTGCTAGGTCTGTAGAGAAATTCATCAGAGAATTTTTGTGATGTTAAAATGAGATGGGCGTATTTCCTTAATTTGCACATCACTCTAAGGTACCAATTATTATGTTCTAATTGAAAATGATAAAACTGAGTATCTAAATTTAAATATGTTATGTTTTTCAAGACCATAAGGTTGGTACTTGCAACATAGGAAAGTAATCCCTGGTTTTCAAATGGTAAAGACAGTGTTTTTTGGTTTTTGTTTTTTTTTTTTAACTATACCAAGTTTCACATTGGTATTTGAACAATGTATTATAAATATTATGAGTTCAATAACTTTTATCTTTACCTTGGTAACTATAATAATTTGGAACAATATTTTAATACAAACTATTAATAAAGTTGGACCCATAAATCCTGGATTCAAATTCAAATGCTTTCAATGATGATATATGACTTTGAATGAGTATTTTGCAAAATTTCCCATCTCTGAGGGGCAGTAAGAGAGACTACTTGAGGAAATTAACAATGTATTCCTTTTATAAAAGAGCTTTGAAATTTGATTTTTAAGATTTTTTTACCTCCTCCAGTCATCTGTCAAACATGAATGCCTAATTCAAAGAAGAAAAGACAGGGGATTGAACTAACATATTATACTAGTCCTTAATGTGTCTAAAAACTTCTATTTTCATTGATAGGTACAACATTACTGCCTACAAAGGCAAGTGTATCTTTAAAAGAATTTAATTGTATACAGACAGATACAGCTGTCAGAAAATATTAGAATGTAGGATGTTGCCTTAAAAAAGTTTGGGATATTTTCAGTTGATGAAGGTAAGTGAAAACCCTACATGACTATAAATCCCACCTTTGTTTAGTCTCACAGTATCAGTTACACAATTCATGATTGCTATGCAGAGAAGGGTGGCTAAAGCTGGTGACATTATATATTTCTACTTTTCCTCATTAGCCATTGAAAATGGATTGGACCAGATATCTTGAATTCCATATTAAGATGACCATGAATTTCAATTGGACAGAATTTATAGATCTAAAAATAGATTTATTATATTCTTCATAAAAGACAGTATAATGTAAATTATCCAAGCCCAAACTATACTCCATTTTTAAGTTCAGCAACTTTGAACCTCATTACTTTGTTCATGTTCTTTAAGAAATCTTCTTTGATACAATAAATTTTACCGTGACTTAGCCAGGAAGGAATTACCTATAACTACAGGTCTTATAAAGTTTGACTTTTCAACTTTTAAAATTTTCTTTGATGAGATTTAAGTGGAATTAATATTATACACAGAGCCTCAAAGTCAACCTCCCTCATTGGAAAGTGTGAGACACAAAAAATATTTCCCATATTTGCCCTAATTTTTCTATGTGCTTCTATCTGATACTGCAAATTTTGTCATTTTAGTTAATTTGTTTTAATAAAGGATGAAATTCCTATTAAAATGCTAATGTAAGCTATTAAATCTTTCCTTATTTACGCTTCAGTATAAATGAATTTATGTGAACCATTCTAATTAACCTCTACATTAAACAAATTTTGAAAAGAATGATGAGAAAATAGTACAAAGAGAATAGATTTATCAGGAATTGTGAAATTTATACCTTCCAAAAGAAAACCTGAAGGATACTATATACATTTAAAAAATGAAAAAAATGAGTAACTTTGGTTTGGTTAAAAACACTTAAGATATCAGATAACTCCTCATAGTCTTTGGAAATAGTTTTTTTTTTCTCTGACAAAAGAGTCAATGTTGTTTCATAAATTATATGCTTTGCTATGTTATTATCATAAAGAAGTCACTATATCAGAGACCAACAATATTTTTCTAATATTCTGAATCTTTTCTTATTTTTAATAAGAGAACCTCTAAAGTTGTACCTGGGCACCGTGATGCCTATGTAGAGACTTCATTGCTCGCTCTCCCCGCTTGCCACCTGTTGGCAGGTGACTAACCTCCATTAGTCACATGATGCATGGAGCTTTTGGGTTATCTCCTAAATGATGTAGCTCAGAGTTGTTTTTGTGACATCGAGATTCATCCACATCCTTCACTTAATTCATTAATTCTCAGGGTTGTATGATGTTCTATTATGTGAACAGACTACAGTTGATGTGCCCATCTCACTATGTATAAAAGAGAAAATGTTTTTTGTTGTTCCTTGATTGGGTTTACTATGAATAATCCTTCAGCAAACTTCTGGCATGTGCATCTAGTATTCGTGCATTTCATTTTTGCAGGATTTTTACCTAAGAGTAAAAATTCTGGGTAGTATAGTACACATATGTTTGATACTTATAGACTCCACTAAAATCCTTAATAATTGAAAGTGACAATTTTCTCAAAATCAGACACTTTGGAGCATGGATTTTATAGACTTGTTTGATTCTTAGTGTTTCTGTTGCCTATTTAGAGATATCTTATTGTGTTTTAATTCACATTTTCTCAGTGGTTATATTTATCTTCTTTTGTAAAGTGGCTATGCAAGTCTTTACCTATTTTTCCTAGTTGGTTGCCTTTCTTTTCCAATTCAAAATCCAGGAAAGAATACAAAATTGTAATGTTAAGTAATATATTAGTAAAGAAATTTTATGAATGTATAAAATATACAAATACAATAGTCTTTATTCTAAGATATCACAAAGTTGATTAAGTTTGGAAAATGATTTAATGGACATAAAATATTTTAATACATAATGAAATGTTTTTAGCAAAATCCAATATCTAATCATAATGTTAATTGTTAGTAATGTAAAAAAGAGAATTTCTATAAACCAAAAAGATGTATATCCTTTTTATTAGGAAAATGACAAAAATGCCCTCTATCATATTTGCATTCAATATTGTAGTAGATTTTTAAAAGTCATAATAACATAAGAAAAAAAAAGTATTTTCAAAATTATCTTCACATATTATTGACTACATAAAAATATGTAAAATCTATTTTTATTAATAAATAGTTCAGAAATATTGTCTGCTTTTCAAATAATAGCTATTATTTTTATAATGAGAAATATATAATTTAATCTTACACTAACAAAAATAATATCAGCAAATAAAATGTAACAAAAAAACTTTGTATAGAAATTCACATATAATCTGGGTGAATATTTTATGAGGAGGACTCCCCTGGACAATGGAAGCAGCACCAAAAATGCACTATTGGGACCTGATCAAACTAAAAAACTTCTGCACAGCCAAGAACACAGTAAGTAAAGCAAGCAGATAGCCCTCAGGATAGGAGAAGATATTTGCAGGTTATGACTCTGACAAAGGGTTAATAACAAGAATCCACAGAGAACTCCAACGTGTTAGTAAGAAAAGAAGAAGTGTTCCCATCTCAGGGTGGTCAAGGGACTCAAAGAGAAACTTCTCTGAAGAAGACAGGCGCATAGCCTATAGACACATGAAAAAATGCTCATCATCCTTAATCATGAGAGTAATGCAAATCAAAATTACTTTGAGATATCACCTAACTCCAGTAAGATTAGCCCACATGACAAAATCCAAAAACCAGGGATGTTGGCATGGATGTGGAGAAAAGGGAACACTTCTACACTGCTGGTGGGAATTCACACTAATACATTCCTTTAGGAAGGATATTTGGAGAATACTTAGAGATCTAAAAATAGACCTGCCATTTAATCCTATAATTCCTTTACTAGGTATATTCCCAGAAGACCAAAAGTCACTGTACCAGAATGTTCATTGCAGCCCAATTCATAATTGCTAAGTCACGGAAGAAGCCCAAGTGCCCATCCACCCATGAATGGATTAATAAATTGTGGTACATGTACACCATGGAATATTATGCAGCCTTAAAGAAAGATGGTGACTTTACCTCTGTCATGTTTACATGGATGGAGCTGGAACATATTCTTCTTAGCAACATATCCCAAGAATGGAAGAAAAAGTATCCAGTGTTTTCAGCCCTTCTATGAAACTAATTTATGGCTTTCATATGAAGGCTTTAACCCAATTATAGCACAAGAATATGGGGAAAGGAACAAGGGAAGGGCGGGAAGGGTAATTGGTGGGATCACATCTATGGTGCATCTTAGGACAGTGCAGGTGAAACTTAATAAATTCAGAATATAAATGTCTGAACACAATAACTAAGAAAATGCCATGAAGGCTATGTTAACCAGTTCAATGAAAATATTTTAAATTGTATATAAAACCTGCACTTTGTACCCCATGATTGCAATAATGTACACAGCTATGATTTAATTAAAAAATACACAAAACATTAAAGATACTTTAACATATTCACAAAATATATATCTTATATGTAGTGTTGTATAAGTATAAATTCTCTCAAATTGATCCCCATGTTTAATACATCTGCAATAAAAATCTAATTGGTATTTTGAGAATAAAGGACATAAAAACAAAAAGGACACCAACAGTCAAGTATGTGAAGGCGATCTGGCTGTGACATCTTTCACCCCATTGATTGCCTGGGTTGATTCGGCTGATCTGGCTGGCTAGGTGGGTGTCACCTTCCTCCCTCACCCCTGGTAGAAGTTGTACCATAATCACTAAGGGAAACCTACCTCATCAGTAAATGAGACAGACTGTACCATAATCACTGAGACAGATTGATACCTAAATTTTTAAAAATAAAAAAATATACACACACACATATATATTATAATGATTATTAACTCATAGCTTCTAAAATTATTAATTACAAATGGGTTAAAGACTAAAATTTAAAAAAAAAACCATTCAGAAGTAAAATTGAATATATATTTATAAAAATGATTCAGGGATTTTTTAAAAAAATTCACAATATTGTGGGTTCACACATTTTAGTTACATACTTTCTTTTGTGTGTGTGTGTATATATATATATATATTTATTTATTTATTTATTTTATTAAATCATAGCTGTGTATATTAATGCAATCATGGGTTAGAATGTGCTGGTTTTATATACAATTTGAAATATTTTCATTGAACTGGTTAACATAGACTTCATAGCATTTTCTTAGTTATTGTGTTCAGACATTTATATTCTGCATTTAGTAAGTTTCACCTGTACCCTTCTAAGAGGCACCATAGATGTGGTCCCACCAATTACTCTTTCCCCATATTCTTGTGCTCTAATTGGGTTATAGACTCCACATGAAACCAATAAATTAGTTTTATAGTAGGACTGAGTACAATGGATACTTTTTCTTCCATTCTTGAGATATTTGGCTAAGAAGAATATGTTCCAACTCCATCCATGTAAACATGAAAGAGGCAATGTCTCCATCTTTCTTTAAGGCTGCATAATATTCCATGGTGTAAATATACCACCATTTATTAATCCATTCGTGGGTCGATGGGCTTCTTCCATGACTTAGCAATTATGAATTGGGCTGCAATAAACATTTGGTACAAATATCTTTGTTACAATGTGGCTTTTGGTCTGTTGGATATATACCTAGTAGAGGAATTGTAGGATCCAGTGGCAGGTCTGTTTTTAGATCTCTAACTGATCTAGAAACATCTTTGCAAAAGGAATGTATTAGTGTGCATTCCCACCAGCAGTGAAGTGTTCCCTTTTCTCTACATCTCTGGTTTTGGGATTTTGCTATGTGGGCTAATCTTACTGGAGTTAGTTGATATCTCAAAGTGGTTTTGATTTGCATTTCTCTGATGATTAAAGATGATGAGCATTTTTTCATGTGTCTGTAGGCCGTGTAGAGTGTTCCTTTGTTTCTGCATCCTTACCTGCGTCTGTTGCTTTGGGACTGTGTGATGCAAACCATCCTCACTGGGGTTAGGGGATATTTCTTTGTGGTTTTGATTAGGGGTATGTTTCTTAAATGAGCCCTAACAGCACTAACCATAAATGTAGATTGATACATTTAAATATACTAAAATTCAAACTTTCTATTATTCAAAAGATATTATAAAGAAAGTACACATATAATTCACAAATTGAGAAAGATATGTACAACATATACAATTTATAAAGGATTTATATTAGAATAAGTAAATGATTCATTTGAAACTATGATGGAAAAAACACCACCCTGTGATAAATATGATCCAAAGAAGCAGTTAAAAATGAGCACCAGTTAGATACAAATGTAGCTATGTACCTTTTTAACAGTGTCATAATAGCAACTGAGAGTAATAAAATGATACCAATAATACAGCAATCAAAAACCATTAACTTCAATAAATAATTGAAAAGAATAAGTGATTTTTAAATATAATATTAGAATTAACAATCAATAAGTAAACTACATACAAACACATCGAAATGAGTATTACCCCTCAAAAATCAAGTATTGAACAACCTATTCTAGTCAAAAACAATGCACAATGCATTCTATAGAATGCCATTTGTAATATGTAATCTGCAAAAGTAATTCTCAGTAACTTCAAACTCTTGGACTCAAGCCATCGCCTCAGCCTCCTGAGTAGCTGGGACTACAGGAACCCACAACAACACCTGGGTAGTTTTTCTATTTGTTTGTTTGTTTGTTTTAATAGAAACAGAGTCTTGCTCTTGCTCAGGTTGATCTTGAACTCCTGAGCTCAAACAATCCACCAGCCTCTGCTTCCCAAATGGATAGAATTATAGGCGTGGGCCATCATACCTGGCCATGAAACTTTATCTTTAATTATATATCTGAGTGGGAAAATATATTTTTTCTAAGAATTAAAGAATGACTAATAAAGAACAATAGCAAGATATGTGGTTTCCTTTAAGGGAAGAAAGGATATGACATCTAGAGGGAATATACAAAAGTCCTTGATGTATAGAAATATTGCATACCTTAAGCAAAATTTATGGGTATCCATTTTACTATTTTCCCCGCTCTACTATTCACCATAAAAAATCTGAAATTACAATAAAGTTATTAAAACAAAAATAGATACTTTGAGAATGACAGAAATGGTAAAAGAGAGAAGTATGTCTCACACTGATATGCTGAATGAAATTAGACTTGTTTCCAAATTTCATTAACCTATTTAAGAAACTTGTCACACATGGCTCTTTTACCATTAAATTATATTAGAACTACGATACCGTTAACTTTTTTCTTTACCAATGACAGCATCTGTCAAAATGCAACTATGTAAACAAAGAGCACTTTATATATAGTGGTGTTTTCTTACTTTGTATACAGCAAGCATGCTACTAAAGTAACTTTCCTAGAGACATATAGCATATTCATTCTCTAAAGATTACCTGATTAGTAGAAAAAAGTGTTGGCTATATAGAAATAGACAAATTATGTCAGGATACAAAATATGCTCCATCTTGCTTATGGCATTCTTTGTGGGATGGAACCACATTTATACAGGTGTGAGCACCATTCCCTACAGCACGTAGGCCACTAATCGCATGTCCAGTGTATCTTTCCAGCTGATTCTGTTATCCACAAGTTTTCAAGATTTTCTACTATGACCATTTTTTTTGATCTTTCATTAATTGTGTCACGTCATTATCACCTGGATGGTGACTGTAAGAAATACTCACAAAAAATTACCAGTCCAGTAATGAAAATGAATGAAACATTTGATGAAAAATGGAATATAGTTTACCTCAAGTATTATTTTCATAGCATTAAAGTAATACTGATATAGAATAATAAATGCTAATTTTGTGAGAAATTTGTTTACATCATGAACAATAATTTCAATAGTAGCTAGATCACAAGTGTATTAAACTGATTGGGTAAACCATAAACAACATCGCTGATTAATTCAATCTTGATCGCATATCAGATCCAATAGTTTGATTTCACATACTAAAGCAAATCAGTCTCAATATTCTACAAGTTAAAGAATTAATTAGCAATGTCTTGAGAATTATTACATTTGTCTGTACATCATGAAATTTGCTTCTGATGATTTTAAAGAACTCCTTATATTACCAACATAACATGACCCAAAGAAAATGATCTCATCATTTATTTCCTCACAATATGTAATGACATTCATGCTCACAAAAGAGTACCTTTAAAAGAAAGTAGTGAGGTAGTAGATATCTTGTTAAATGTCAACATAGCTTCAGCTGTAAGCAAGGAACAGTGTCTTCCATTCTCGGGTTAACTTGGTTGCAGGGAAAAAGCTGAGCGATTCCAGTCCTGCCCTCTGCTTTCTTCCTTGGTTCCTCCTTCTTCCCAGCCCCCAATTCTGTGCTACCCTGACTTTCTTTGTTAATAGATTCTCCTCTCTCTGACAGCTCTGCTACTCCTCACTTCTTTTCTGGCTTTATACTCTCTAGAGAAATGATTCCCGCAGCCAGCTCAGAAAATGCCTAATAGCTAAAGCAGTTTTTGTGTACTCAATGGCTAAAATAGTTACATAGTTGAAGCATTTTGTATCCCATCTGCTGGGATTGAAAAGAGTCATAGCATTGTAGTTTGTGGAGATAAGACTTTATTTCTAGTTTTCTATGCAACTTGAAAGAAGTAAGGCTGTAAACAGGCTGAAATTGACAGAGATGCCTAAGACTGAATTGCTATATGTTAAAATATATTCAAGGATGGAAATCAAGAAGCAACTTTTTTTTTAAAAAATGCTTTTTTCCTTAATAGTTGACTAGTTATTTATAAAAGCATAACATGGAAAGGCAGTGTCAGCTTATCAATTGAGTTCAAAATTGAAAATGTGGAAATTATATATGCGATTGCAAGTTTTGCATTACCTTCATTTATTAGACTGATATTTCTGATGTTAACATATTTTAATGCAAGTGATTTAAGTTATTTAGCACTTCTATAATGTCAAATTGGAGAACAAACTTATTTTATTGTGATTTCTTAAATATATCTACCTTTTAAAAAAGACTATTGGTAGTGAAATATAGTGGTAATGTAATTCATGTAGGTTTTTGCCCTCAAAATCACCTATAAAAGGTTTTTGAAACACCCCCTGGATGACGAACTCTTCTATAAATGGAACTTTACTCCTGGAAGTGAGAACCATGTAACCTAACTGGTGTACCCTCATTTTAATTTGAAAAAATTAAAAAATACTCAAAAAATAAAAATGGTATGTATGTATTTATAATTAAAAAATTACTATGCCAAATAATTAGATAATACATAATCTACTTGTGAATCTATACATCTTATAAGTTGAAAACTAAGTTACTCTGTATGTTTGTATGTTGAAATGCAAAATTATATTCATTCTCCTGATTGGAATGGGCTACTACACAGGGCTATTGAAAAATTTAATGTAAAAAAAGGAACAAACAAAAAAAAATACTTCCAAAGTGTCTGTCTCATGTTTGTTTTTTAATAAATGAAAATATTGAAAATTGATTTATTAAGAAAATAAATAGTATATGACATCTGTAGGAAAATGATAATATTGGCATTAGGCAGCTGAAGCTCCAGAAAATGTACCTAAAATATTTTTCTGCTACTTTTTAAATCCTGATTTCATTTTTAAAGAGTGATACGATAATTTAAAGTTTTAATGAAAGTAGAGGTATTACTATAAACGTTGAAACTAAGACATCCCATAAAGTCTATACACCAAATACACCTTCCCAGGCTCTTAATAACCTTTTCTTCTAGGAAAGGCCATAGAAAAAATGCATATAATGATTTAGAATGTAGCATTTAGTAAAATAAATAAAAAGGAAATCAAAATGATACAAGTTTTTCTTTATTAGTAGTTGCATTAAATATGATAGGTTAAATTCCAACTAATAGGCACAGATGGGAGTAAGGATTAAAACATCTAAACAAGACTCCACTATGTGCTATGAGGAAGAGATTCACTTTATATCCAAAGACAAAAACAAATTGAAAGTCAAAGAATGGAAAGTGCTATTCCCTACAAGCAGTAATTTTAAAAAGTGACGGAGCGGCTACACTGACATCAGCCAAAACGGATATCATGATGAAAACTGCTTGAAACAATGGAAAATATGTAATGTATTAAAATAAAAGGCTAAATCCATCATGAATCCATATCTGTTTGGGTAGGTTAATTAATATTATGTTTATTTTGGAACTAGGTTCGTGATATGTCAACAGAGTTCTAAAATATGAGAACCAAAAGCTGACAGAATTGAAGTAAAAAAAGACTGTTTTCATAGTTAAAGACATCATAACTTCAATTTCGGAAATGAATAGCACAGTTAGAGAAAGGCCAGAAATAAGAAAAAAGAGGACCAGGATACCATAGAACAACTAGACCCGAGAGCTACACGTGGACGTTCCACTCAACAACAGCAGGAAGCAAATTCTTCTCCAGTGCACAAAAAACATTCTCCAGAATGACCTTACATTAGACCACAAGTTAAGCCTGAACACATTCATAAACATTGAAATCCTACAAAATATGAGCTCCAAGCATAACAATATAGCAAATTAGTAACAAAACGGCATGAGAATTTCCCAGTATATAGTAATTAAATAGTACAACTATTGTGTCAAAAAAGATATCATAAAAGAAATAAGAAAATACTTTGTGGTGAATGAAAATGAAAACACAAGCTGTAAAATGTGCAGGATGAAGTGGAGGAAATGCTCAGATTTACATCTATAAATGCCTACGTTAAAAATAAGAAAGATCTTTGAATCAATAATCTGACCTTCTACTTTAGAATCTAGAAAGAGTAGAGCAAAGTTAACCCAAATCTAACAGTATAAATGAAAAGATAAAGAAGGAAATGAAGATAAATGAAATAGAGGAAAGAAAAATAATTGGGAGAGGTGACGTCTGTGGCTCAGAGGGTAGGGCGTTAGCCCATATACCAAGGGTGGCATGTTCGAACCCCGCCCCAGCCAAACTGCAACAAAAAATAGCCGGGTGTTGTGGCAGGTACCTGTAGTCCCAGCTGCTTGGGAGGCTGAGGCAAGAGAATCACCTAAGCCCAGGAGTCAGAGGTTGCTGTGAGCTGTGACTCCACAACACTCTACCAAGGGCGATAAAGTGAGACTCTGTTTCTAAAAAAAGAAAAAAAAATGAAGAAGAAGAAAAAGAAAAGAAAAAAGAAAAATAATTGGGAGAAATAATAAAATCAAAGGTTGGTTCTTTAAAAACAAGAAGTTTAACGAACTTTTACCTAGATTGACAAAAAGAGAGAAAACACAAATGACTAAATTAAGAATGAAAGTGGAAACATGACTCATATTGCAGAAATAAAATATATAGAAGAGATGTAACAATCTCTCTATGAGGTATTTACTTTACTTGAAGGAAAAGAAGTCTTTCCATCAAAAAGACACCTGCACTGAAGTGTTTATTGTAGCGCAATTCTCAATTTCAAAGTTGTGGAATCAACTCAAGTGCCCATAAATTCATTCGTAGATGAACAATACACGGTGTCTGTATACTACGGCATACGCCTTAGCAATGAAGAAGGATGACTTGATGCCTTTTGCAGCAATATGGGTAGAATTGGAGACCATTATCCTAAGTGAAGTATGTAAAGAATGGAAAGACAAACACCACGTTTACTCACTATATAAATTTGATCTAACCCAGTAGTACACGTGTGCTTAGATGAAAGTATAACTCAATGAACATTAAACAGAGGGCAGTGGGGAGAAGGCAGTGGGTGAAAATCTACCTAACGGGTACGGAGAACACTGTCTGGGCAATGGACACATTTGTAACCCTGACTCAAGCATTACAAAAGAAATACATGTAACTGAAACCTTTGTACCCCCTTATTACTTTGAAAATACGTAATAAAAGCAGATCATATTAACAAATAAATGAAATCTATAGGTTGCCTGTTTGCTCCTTTGGTTATGTTGTTGGCTATGCAGTTGATCCTTAATTTAATAGGCACCATCTACCCATTTCCGTAGAGGCTGTGATTGCCTTCAGGGCCCTCTTCGTGAATTCTTTGCCCAGGCCGGTATCTGTAAGAGTCCTTCCAACGTTTTTCTCCAGAATTCTTATACTTTCCTGCCTTAAGTCTTTCATTCATCATGAGTCAAATTTTGTGGGTGGTGAGAGGTGTAGATCCTGCTTCAGTTCTCAGCCTTCCCAGCACCACTTACTGAACAGGGATTCCCTTCCCTAGCATATGTCTCCATCTGCTTTGTCAAAAATCAGCTGGATATAGGGGATGATTTCATCTCTAGTTCTCTGCTCCCTCTATAGGTCTGTGTCTCTCCTTTTGTGTCAGTCCTATGCAGCTTCAGTTACTGTAACCCTGCAGTACAGCCTGAAGTCTGGTAAAGTGATGCCTCCCACTTTGTTCTTATTATGAAAGTTTGCATTAGCTATCTAGGATCTTCCAGATGAAGCAGCCTTCATATGGAAACATTTCTTTTAGATCTGCAAAAATTGATGTTTGCATGCCATACACCTGAGAGAGGGCTGACAACCAGAATCTACAAAGAACTCAAGCCAGTCAACAGGAAACAACCAAACCACCCCATTAAAATGTGGGCAGGGGACATGAGTAGAGGCTTTTCAGATGAGGATATACAAATGCTAACAAATCATGCAAAGATGTTCCACATCTTTAATAATTAGGAAATGTAAATCATAGCCACAGTTAGATATAACTTAACTCCAATGAGAATGGCTCGTATTAAAAAGATTCAAAACTTTTGTGTAGATGTGGAAAGGAACTCTTAGACATTTTTGGTAGGATTGCAAACTAGTACAACCTCTATGGAAAATTACATAGAGATATCTCAGAAACCTATGGTAGACCTACCATTTAATCTAGAAATCTCACTGCTGGGTATATACCCAACCCATTCCCCAGCCCTCAAACGTGTCATTTTATAAAAGAACACCTGCACTCAAATGTTTATGGCAGCACCATTCACAATCACAAAGACATGGAAACAACCCAAGTGCCCACCAATGCATGAATAGATTAATAAAATGTGGTGTATGCATACCACGGAATATACTCAGTCACAAAAAAAATAATGACAATCTAGTATCTTTTTGTGACAACCTGGATGGAACTGGAAACCATTTTTCTAAGTGAAATGTCATGAGAATGGAGAAACGAACACATGCACTCAATACCAAACTGGAAGTAATCAATCAACACTTAAGGGCACATATGGAAGCAAATCTTGAAAATCAAGAGGTGGGTAAAGGAGGAAGAGTAAATTCACACCTTTTGGGTACAGCGCACTCTACCTGGGCAAAGTGCTGATTTATAACTTTGACTCATTCTGTGAAAAAGAAAAAAACAACAAAGTTTGGAAACAAACCATTTGTACCGCTTAATATTCTGAAATTTAAACAAATAAAAAACAAAAATATATATATTCCAGCCAATATGCAGAATTGTCCCCAACATAAACTGGAAGAATATTTGGGGCTAATAAAAATAAGAAGAGTGTTTGAAAATAAATAAATAAATAAATAAAATCAATCTTTCATTAGAAAATTCAATTAATTGAATTAATTAATTAATTAATTAAAGCATCTATGCACAGGCATAGATGCTTTTACTTTTAAATTCTACCAAATATTTAAAGAGTATAAAAAATAATTAAGACCCATACTTATCAAACAGTTTTCTTGGAACTTTTCTTTCTTTGTTTCTTTTGTTTGTTTATTTGTTCTCAGGCCCAGAACAGGCTGGAATTTGCCACCCCTGGAGTTCAGGGCCGACTCACTAAATCAGTTTTCAAAAAAAGGATGCAAAGAAGCACTTCCTATCTCATAAAGAAAGGACAGTATTGTACTGACATCAAAGTTAGACAAAAATATATATTATATTTTCTACTACAGAATAATATAACATCATATGCAACATATGAAAACCACTTATTATAAAACTAAAAGTAATTTAAATATTCTTATTCAAACAGAATGTTATTTAATAATAAACAATATTTCTTAACGTTCTCCATACAGTAGAACCTTAATAGGTGACTACTTTCCTAAATTTACCACCTCCTCGAGTTGACCTAATTTTCACAGACTGGACATTCACCACATGTGCGTATCAATATGGTTGGCCTAGGTCCTAAGGTTGCCCACCTCCATGTGTTGACCAGTTTGTAACAATTCCTTGGATGGTCAAATTAACAGAGTTTCTACTATATTTCACCATTCATTTAAAATACAATTCCTGCCTTGCTAAAGCCAGATACAAGAAAACCTGAATTAAAAATAACCCAGACAAGATACTAAGTATTTCAAGGGAGGTTTTTGGCGAAAATTTTGATGATAGTATCTTAATTTATTTGTTAAGTACTTTAAGCAACAAGTCACGGAGTGTCTTAAGTGCTATTTGTATTGGAAAGTAATCAATTATCAATACAATTGTCTATAAAATTTAAATTCTAGAATTGATTAAAATTTCTATTTATAAAACAATTTTATAAAAGTTTTTGGTAATTGTTTAATATATTATGTAAAATCTTAAGGTGACTAAATCAATACAGTGTTTACATATAGAATATATTAATGTAGAATAGTCATTCAAGTCTAGTTTTACCATTTTTCATGTTAGAATTTTTGATATTTTGTGTTATAAAATTCAGTTGAGCCTTCCAATTATAATCTGTGAGTGAAACCATGGGTTAGTGAAGGAATTGATCAAGATTTGCTAGTTAATCATAGACATGGGAAAACAGTTATTAGAGAAACAAGGAAAGAACAGCTGATCTGCTCATTGGAAGTAAATTCTTATTTACTGGGTTTATTCCGAAGATGCTGACCACATAGTCCCCAGGTACTCTGAAGGTGGTTGTTGCCTTGGCAATCATTCTGAACTGTGGTTTTAGTGGAATAATATGGGCAATATTTATTGCCCTAATTAGACAGTTCTCCCTATATACTAATTATACTCAGCACAATAGAAAGTCTTCAAGTATGGTCCAGTCAATAACATTCTGATTACTGGACAGCAGCAGTGAATGTTTTTTCTTGGTATATATTACATCTTTATATTAGATATTAAATAAATAATTCTTACATGTATATATATAATAAAAATAAACATTTAAAATCTTGTTATGGGCTCAGCGCCTGTAGCTCAGTGAATAGGGTGCCATCCACATACACCAAGGTGGGTGGGTTTGAGCCTGGCCCAGGCCAGCTAAACAACAGTGACAACTGCAACCAAAAAATAGACAGGTGTTATGGAGGGCTCTCATAGTCTCAGCTACTTGGGAGGCTGAGGCAAGAGAATCACTTAAGCCCAAGAGTTGAGGTTTCCATGAACTGTGACACCCAGCACTCTATCAAGGGTGACATAATGAGACTTTGACTCAAAATATATATATACCTTGTTATGATGTGAAAATGGCAGACATGGTTGCTTAGGGTAGACCTAATATTTACTATGCTACTTGGTAGCAGATACAATCATCATTTTAACACACCTCATCTTTATGAATATTTTTCTCACTCACTTTTAAAAATACAATTCAAATTCCCCCAAGGGAACCTGTAGATCAGTTCCACTTTTAATAGACTTAAATACAAATGTAAAAGATCCAGAAGAATTTTTTTTATTTTATAGATACACATATTCCTCCTCATCAAACTTTTTGCTTCTTCAAATCAAATGCCATATTTATCTCAATCCAATAAAAAAAAAGTTACATCTGATGTTAATTTTGATTTTTGCATTATTAGTCAGTGGTTATGAAATAAATATTATCTTTTGTGCCTGTACATATATGAAATATGCTTTGTACTTCTAAGAAGCAGCTGAACATAAATCCTTTTATAATAGTATCATTTTGGGGGGCGGCGCCTGTGGCTCCGTGAGTACAGTGCCGGCTCCATATATCCCTAGGTTGGCGGGTTCAAACCCAGCCCCAGCCAAACTGCAACAACAACAACAAAAAAGTATCACTTCTTGTTGTTGTAAAACTATACAATAATGAAATCAGGGTGCAATAAATAAGAAAATCTATGACGGTCAACTATATAGTATATTCAAAGAGCTTCTACATTAAATAACATGAGGTTTAAGAAAGGAAGGCCTGGACATAGTGCTAATCTGGCTTCTTCTCATAGTCAAGACTATTTCGAGGGACCAGCTAATGGTGTTGTGAGGATATCGTCTCAAGAAAGATGTCTGTCGTTAAATTTCTAATGTTGTTCTATTCTGTGTGTGTTGCCAGCAAAGAGTCCTCCAGGAATAGGACATACCAAATGACCAGTGCCCAATGACATGACCAATGCCACAGTTTAATAATAACTCTATACACTGTCTTTACACTGTGGACACATTTACTGTATAGTCCTGTCTGTTTGTGATACTATGCCCATTTCAACAGAGACATTTTCATCTTAAGTGTTCATGCTAATCAGCTCATAATGTACAATCATCCTACACATGCAATTATCAGACTACAAAACATTTCTTCACAGCCTACTGTACACTGATAATGTGAAAGCGATTAATCTCTCTAGCATTGTTATTTGTTGCTATGGAAATACTACTTCTCTGCAGGGCTATTAGTAAACATTATATTAAGATTGCTGCCAATGGCAGACTCAGCCTTGGCCAACTCTGCAACAAATGCAAAGCAGTATCATAGCAGCCATGCTCTGCCATGTTTTTACACATCAGGGTGTTTTTATCAGTATGTTTTTGTTTCAGGGAAAGTAGAAAATTTATTTCTATTACAGAACATAATGCATGTAATTAGAAAGGCACAAATAATTTTACAATTCAAATATTTTAAAACTGATTTTTATTCACAAATTCTTATTATGGTTGACTCAGATGAAAATGAACACTTGATGTATTTCTTTGCTTTAAACCAAAAATTAAAAAATACATATTTTTATGTCAAGCCTCTCTCATATTAAAATATTATTAATTTTTGAATAACAGTAAATGTTGCATATCATATATTAGCTTGGAAAGAGGAACAGAATCCCACAGAATCATGTGAAATACTTTAGGTATCATTTGACTGAGGTCGTATGGGGGATATGTGCAAAATTATTTATCCTTTTCCATTAGTATTCATAACAACACATTTTTGCAAATACATTTCACTTGTGGAATGGGGTGGAGAAAAATATTTTCAATTATAATGAAGTATGTTTAGCTGTCAGGAAAGAGAGAGTTATTAATTAATTAATTAATTATTATTTTTTTTTTTTTGTAGAGACAGAGTCTTACTTTATCGCCCTCGGTAGAGTGCCATGGTGTCACAGCTCACAGCAACCTCCAACTCCTGAGCTTAGGTGATTCTCTTGCTTCAGCCTCTCGAGTAGCTGGGACTATAGGCACCCGCCACAACGCCCAGCTATTTTTCTGTTTTGCAGTTCAGCCAAATCCAGTTTTGAACCCGCCACCTTTGGTATATGGGGCTGGTGCCCTACTTGATGAGCCACAGGTGCTGCCCATAATTTATTTATTTATTATGAGACAGAGTCTCACTCTGTTGCCCTGTGTAGAGTGCTGTGGCATCATAGTTCACAGCAACTTCAAACTCCTGGGTTTGAGTGATCCTCCTGTCTCAGTTTCCAGAGTGGCTGTGGCTATAGGTGCCCACCATATTGCTCAGTTAATTTATCTATTTTTAGTGGATATGGGGTTTCACTCTTGGTCAGGCCGATCTTGAACCCTTGAGCTCAGGTGATCCACCTGCCTGAACCTCCCAGAGAGCGAGGATTATGGGGGTGAGTCACTGCACCAGCCAGGAAAGAAAGTTTTAATAACATGTATGTAAACAAATAAATTAAGTCCATAACACTTAAGCTAAAGCTGTGGTCCCCAACTCCTGGGTCATGGAACCGTATCAGTCCCTGGCCTGTTAGGAACTGGCCTGCACAGTTGGGGCTGAGCTGTAGGCAAGCAAGCCAAGCGTTTTCTGTGTTTACAGCCACTCCCCATTGCTTGAATCACTGCCTGAGTGCCACCTCCTATCAGATCAGTGGCAACATTAGATTCTCTCAGGAGTGTGAAAACTACTTTATACTGTGCTTGTGGGGCATCTAGGGTGAGTGCTCCCTAAGAGAATCTAATGATCTGAGGTGGAGCTGAGGTGGCGATGCTAGTCCTTGGAAGCAAAAGCAAATATAGGTAATATTAGCAGAGAAGTTTGGCAGTACAGAGGCTTAAATGAATTGCTTGCAGACCCTATCAGAAAGTGGCAAGTGACAATTAAGCTACGTCTGGTGGCGGACTTTACAGCAGCAACACACTTCTTGTGTCACTGTCTCCATCACCCCCAGATGGGACCATCTAGTTTATGCAAAACAAACCTAGGGCTCCCACTGATTCTACATATGATAAGTTGTACAATTATATCACCATACATAATATTATAATATAATAGATTAAAAGTGCACAATAAATGTCATTCACTTATATCATCTCAAAAACAAGCCTCCATCCCCTGGTCCATGGAAAAATTTTCTTTCATGAAACCAGTCCCTGGTGCCAAAAAGTTTGGGGACTGCTGAGCTAAAGGACTTAATGTATCTTTTTATGTGTACTTGGGAGAGAATTATCAATGTTACCACTTGAAGCATTCTTTGAATATACAATAATATACAATAATCTCAAATTACCCAACTAAATGTGTTAAAGAAATAATGGCATTAGTGTAGTTGTCTTGGTGCTAGTGATAAAGATAAGATGTTATATTTTGTGAACATCTGTTGAAATTAAAAGTAGCTGAACTAAAAGCAGATAGTTGCTTTTTCCTTGTGTCATTTATTCATTCCCTTACTTATTTATTTGACATTAAATATTATAATATCTACTTTACATTACTTTAAAGAATAAAAAATTAATTGGATACATTCCCTCTTCCTAGAGAACTTAAGGCATTGTGGAGGGCCAGAGACAGACAAGTTAGATAATTAGAGAATAACTTGTTTGGGGAGAGTTTTGCAAAGGTTGTTTTTTATTTAGCAAATAGTTGGTAATAAATTTAAATTATGATCCACATAATAAACTATTAGTTGGTCTCAAATTTCAACAATATTTATTTGGAAATTAATACGGAGATCCTATTTTGAAGTTTTTAGGGAAATCTTAGAATAAATAGATCTTGCATTCCAGATCAGTAAAACGAAACAAATGATTTTCAGGATTCAAAATTAGTTTTATTCAGTAAGATAACATTTGTGTTTATTTACATAAAAATGCTTAGAGCTTTAAAGCAATACACAATTGGTTTCTGAATTTGTATTATTAAAAATCATTTTTGTATTTGACAAATGATAAAATGCCTACTGCAACATTGAGCAAAGGATCTCCACAGCATCATTTGAAGTTCTGTATCACAACTTTAAATGTTTCAATTTATTACAGTTAATGAAGGATGTGGATCTGGAAAAGATTTCACATTGGATGTAGACATGGACATTTGTTCTGTTCATTAAATCATTTCGTTATCACACTTGCATGAATCTTTCACTTTTAACATATTAATCCAAAACTAATTCTTTAAGAATGTGCTTCAGATGATAGCCTAAATATCAGAACTATGCTTTAAACATTTTACATATATAACTCTAATTATTTTATTATATTATTTTTAAAATCAAAAGCAACATGCTTTCAAGAACTTTGTCTACTTTTGTGGTTAGTGATATTTACATTTAAAACAATTGTAGCTACCTGATAAAATATAACTATCAACTTGTATTGGATACTATTAAAGTCAGCTAGTATTTGAAAGCTTGTAAGTAAAAAGGAATAGCTTTCAAAATCTAATTTGGACAGTGAAACTCATTTTCATCTATTAAGCATTAATGTGTGACAAAGTTGCTGGATTCCCAAAGGCATCCTGCAACACATTACTTCTGGCTACATCATTATGGAAATTTTGACTTTTGACCTTAATTAGTCATTCACATTTGCATGATGAAAGTCATAATTTGGGTAGATGCCACCTATATGAGCATTCAGCATAAACTATTTGTACATGCAGTTTTAGCATATCAAAGTACAAGGAAGATGTGAATGTTGCTATGGGCTGAAGACAAGTTGTCAGAGTGGATAATTCCAATGGAAAAATATTTCTTAGGAGCAAAGCAAGTGAAGTTATAGGCAGTGAAACTGAAAAGAGTGGTGAGTAGATTTAATTCCAATATTCTTGAGAAATCTTTTCTCAGAGTTGACGCTGCAATGGTGGTTTTGTAGTACCCCAAACGCAGACACAAACCTAAGAGCTGATGGGATTGAATAGGACACAGGGGTCCATTGCAGGGAATAATGTTAAATATTTGAAATTGCAAAGTGTGATTAAGAAGAAATATCATGAATGTGGAATGATTGAGTTATTTCCACAGCATGAAAATGGTCAGTATGTTTATTCATTGCTTCATATCTGAGTGGCAATAGTAAAATTTCATTACATAACAAAGAGAAAAAACTTGACACCCCATTTTTGTTCTTCCTCTACTCAAAATGGTTCAAGACTGCAGAAAGAAATGCAAAAGATAATCATTGTAAAGTATACTAACTAGAATGAAATAAACTTTAAAAGGGTATGTCTTTTTTTATTTTTTTGGAGACAGGGTCTCACTTTCTCGCCTTCGTTAGAGTGGGATGACATCACAGCTCACGGCAACCTCAAACTCTTGGGCTCAAGCAATACTCTTGCCTCAGCCTCCCAAGTAGCTGGAACAACAGGAGCCCACCACAATGGCTGGCTATTTTTAGAGACAAGGTCTCCCTCTGGCTCAGGCTGTTCTTGAACCTGTGAGCTCAGGCATTCCACCCACCACGGTCTCCCAGAGTGCTAGGATTACAGGCATGAGCCACTGTGCTCAGCCAAAAAAGGCCTGCCTTTAAAAGTTGATATCAATCACATATCGAGTCAAATATTTTCTGATATTCCTTTTATATATTCTGAGTATTGTCCTATCTCAATGTTTCTTAAAAAGGTGCACATAAAAAAACTAAGATTTTTTTTACAACATCAAAATCTGTCCTACATCAAACCAAATGAAAATCTTTGCATGTAAGACTTCAGATTTATATTTTTAAAGCCACTCCTCCCCAAATAAGGTACATCTTGAAAAGTTGTAAAAGATTACTGATATTTACTCTTTCTTTGCCCCCTTTCTTCCTCTCTTACTCTTGTTTTCTTCCATTTAATACTTAATAATCAAATTTATTAACATATTATTTGCAGACCACATAATTTGGATGCTCTTTAGCATATTTATGCTACTTCACATCCCCCAACTTGACTGTGATCACAGTAGAAAGCTTTTTGGCTGCCCCGTTCCCTATGCATTTTTGTTAAACTTCTTTCTGACTGCTTTGCCATGTTGTCCATTTATGAAGCTACCAGCCTCCCCCTAGCTGGTATCCACCAAGACCTTCCTCATTGCCAGCAATGACTTTAGGAAGAGAGTTGTCCTTTCTCTGTTCCAAATAAAGTTAATCTGGTGGAGCAGTGGTCCCAAGCTTTTTGGCACTAGGAACCACTTTCATGGAAGACAACTTTCCCACAGATGTGGGGAGGGGCCATTAGATTCTTGTAAGGAATGCAACCTGGATACCTCACACGCACAGCTTATAGCAGGCTTCGTGTTACTGTGACAATCTAATGCTGCCACTGATGTGTTACAAGTGACAGGGAGTGGCTGTAGATACAGATGAACCTTTACTTGCTCACCCCCTGCTCACATCCTACTTTGAAGCCCACTTCCTAACAGGCCATGAACCAATGTCAGTCCACAGCTCAGGGACTGGGGACAACAGTGGTAGAGCTCTGAGCAATTTTTCCACATGTCCAGCCTTTTCTCATGGCAGGAAACCTACAACTCTGCCTATAGCTGGGGGAAGGGAATTTTTTTTGTTGTTGTTGTTTTTGGCCAGGGTTGGGTTTGAACCCACCACCTCTGGTGTATGGGGCCGGCGCCCTACTCCTTTGAGCCACAGGAGCCTCCCGACACTCTGCTTTATGAATGGACACTGGTCCTCTTCTTTGATTCTCCACACTACAAGTGAGCTAAGCAGGGACACAGAGGCCCCTGTATTATCAGTCTGCTGTGCCCAGTGTCGACTTCTTATGTATGATTGAAGACTGGGCAGGAGAAGAGAGGCCAACTCTCATTGGCAATGCTTCCCTCAAGTAGACTTTCTGTGGCATGATGCTGAGCCAGAGGACAGGGGAATATTAGATTCACCCCGAGATGAAATCGTGCCCCCAGACTAGAAGCTGGTGAGAGAGGAAGCTGTGCCATCCCCACTGCACTCATGACGTTGGGGCTGGAGGGAAGGGATGGAGTGAATTGGGTCTCAAAGGCCTCCCACCGTTGTGAGGATTCATGGTATTCTTAAATGAATGTTTCTCCATTTGCTGTATATACTCAGGACAATTTCCAGACACTTTAAACAGTTTGCTTGATTGTTTGTTGTATAATTTCCATCATTTAAATTTCTGTTTTTCTGGAGATCGTTTTCAACAATTTCCTTTCTCAGTCAGGAAATTCCCAAATGTTACTGTTCATTGGTTGTTCTGCTGTGCTGGAAGCGGTCACGTGAGGAGCTCTGAAAATACCGATTCCTGTGTTTTACTATTTACTGTTGATTGAAATACGTAATCTCAATTATTGCCTTTGCAATAAGATTCATAAAAACTCTCCAGATGATGGGTCCGTGTATCTTTCCTGAGTCTTGCATAAGCACATCACAACAAATCCTGCCAGGCACGTTTTTATCTGCTAGTGCTAAACATATCCACAAAGTACAAAGTTCACATAGTTTCTTTAAGACATACTATTCTGTTGGCATCAGCTAATGATATTTCCTGTAATATTTTTAACCCCTCCTCAATACGTCTAGTTTACGCAGTACTTCTTCATTATTTTGGGAAGGTGGGAAATTCCTCTTGGTCCCATGGCGATCTGCTGAGTATCTTCCCTTCATATTTTAAAATGAAAGTAACTTTGCCCAGAAGGGTGGGAAGGAAATGATCATTAAAGAAAGTGTTCCTAGTTAGTTACCTGCTCCAGTTTTGGTATGCATGCCATCTTCCTCACTTATTATAGGGCCACGAGTCCAATTTATAGAGGAGGGGATTTCAGAAGTGTAGCAGTGAGAAAATGTAAAATTTACTAGATATTTATGAGAAGACATAGATTACAGAAAGTTACTAGGTAGATCCTGAATTTGAGTATACCATCTCATAGATTATAGGAAGTTACTAAGCAGATCCTGAATTTGAGTATACCATCTAAACTCTTGTTGCTAAACATCCCATGGTGAAATTCAATGATTATGCAATGAATACTTTTAAATGAATAAATGCATGAATGTAAGTGGCTTGATAAAATAATTCCAAAGACCTCCCTCAGTATCATGATTCTGTAAATCTCCTCATTAAGGGAAGAGTTAGGGATGGGTGTGGTGGCAAACATTTACTCCAATACATAATTCTCAAACTCAGATCAATGTATTATTGTATCCAATCTCCGGGTTCTTTCAACGATTTTTTGCCGTATTCTAATTGCAACCCAGTTGTGCCATATTTTTCGCCCTCTCTCTTTCCTCACTGGGTCATTTTGCTCCAGACCATCTCAACGGACAGAGGAATGACTAAGTTTCATGAGACAGCCGGCAGCATAAATGAAGAAGTTGTCGAGCCGACACTCTGTATTATTAGCAGGTGTCTGTATTAGTTCATTTTCATTGAAGTCCAAAAGGGCTGAATGCATGCATGCTACTTCTCTCTTGTATATAACAAAAATACACAGTCTTGGCAGGTTCTGATTCACAAACTTGAACTTCTATCAGCTTCTCTACTAATTGTAGCACTTCCTGTTACAGTTCCTTACAACTATTGTTGTAAAATAAGTCATTACAGGAAAAACACTCTGGAAACTAAGATAGTCTTAACGGATTCCATGCTTAGGTAAATGAATATGTACACTTCATGAAGTTGTTAATATGATTCCTAAACAGACTGGGCAATTGCTGATTACTTCACATCAAAGAACATTCTCTCTTCCTCCCTCCCCTCCCCGCCTCTCTCCCCCTCTCTTTCTCTCCCCCTCTCCTCGCACCTGTCTCTTCCTCTCCTACTAAGGAATATTCTGAATGTTTAAGAAACTGAAGATCCCCAAAATGTCTATTTTCACTGTGAGGAACACTGTTATGTTTTCTGAATGGCTGGATGTGAAATAAAGTATGTATTACATATGACATTACTGTTCATTACTTGGAAGCAATTTTGTGTTAAGTTGGGAATTATTTTAGGATCTAAATATTCTTTATTCATAGTACTGATTTAATTTTCAGTATTTCAAAGATATTCTATAAAGGAAGATGGACAGTTTTTGGTAATCCTAGCTTTACAATTACATCTAAAGTAAACAATGGTTAAATTAAAAATGAGGTCATAATACCTCCGTCTTAATTAGCTCACCAGCCTGTGAAGGCCACTACATTTTACCTGGTTGATACTTTAAACTTTTGACTGTTGTAAGGAATGTGGATAACCCAGTGGTCTTGGTAGAAACACAAGACTCATAAAGCAGTGGTTGTGTTTTCTCTTTTTAAATAAGAGCTATGATGGGCGGCGCCCATCAGTGGGTAGCTCAGTGGGTAGGGCAGAGGACACATACACCCAAGCTAGTGGGTTCGAACCTGCCCTGGGCCTGCTAAACAACAATGACAACTGCAACAAAAAAATATCCAGGCATTGTGCAGGTGCCTGTAGTCCTAGCTACTTGGGATGCTGAGGCAAGAGAATTGCTGAAGATTTTGAGGTTGCTGTGAGCTACTAAGAGTGACATAGTGAGACTCTGTCTCAAATACATACAAACATACATACATCCTTACATAAAAGCTATGACATGTCACCTTATTTAATCCTTTAGTACAGTTGATTTGAAATGCATATGTTACTAATAAATATATGCCTTCTCCCTCTAAAATAAAAATGGCCAGAAGTTTATCCAGACTCTAACTTTAGTTGGGACTTCAGTTATCTGGGATCAAAAGCACAGTGACTTAGAGCTAGGTCTCTGCTAATAACAAAACAATAACCCAGAAATGAAGAGGGAAAAAAGACTTTCTAGGGAGAGTATGATACAATAATACTGGTCTGACTATTCTAATTCTTCCTGTTTATATAGGAAGCCAAATTATTTTCAGAACATTTCTTGATAACTACATAGTTACAATCACAATAATTACATTATATTAATGTAATCCTACCTAAAGTATACTTTTGTTTTTGTTTTTCAAAATTATAAAAATAAGAAAGTTTATATTTTTTATAAAAATAGAAAGTTTATTTATATTTAAAGTTATAAGGAAGTTAAATTCAAGAGGAATATAAATTATAAAAATATAAAAATTATAAAAATAAGAACGTTTTATATTCTCATTGATACATTCAATGACACAACTGCCTATGCAAAGTTTTAGAGAAATAAATTTCAGCCTCCTTCGTACATGCCCTCAACCACACCACCACAAAAATTATTATCACCGACAGAAGAAAAAAGAAAAAAAAATTTGTAGTCTTTATTCAAGGCACTATTTCCTATACTTAGAGGGTCATAGACATTTTAAGTAAAATCAATTAGTAAAATCAATCCCTAAACACATCACCTCTCTGAAAAATTCCGTCTTAGATAGGAATATTCAATAGACATAATCTCTTCTAAGGGAAACACCTACCAAAAAAGGTTAAGTACATAGATAATAAAGTCTTGTACTATTTTATTAGCAGGTTCGACCCACTCAATGGAATTAGCAAGTCCCTAAAACTTATTGTGATATGGTATGAATTATATATTAAATCTTTGATCCATCCCCTTCCTCACACAGAGCTCCCAAAACAGTATATGAGAGTGGTGAGAGATGGTAGATTTGTTTGATGTAATACAGGTTCTATCTTTGACAATAATTCTTGACACAGCTCTCAACCACTTGGTTTTTCAGAAATAGTAGAAGTTTCTATCTCCAAAGAGGTGACTGGTGGGGCTGGGGCTCCTGGAGACCCTCAAGATGGGTGCTGGTACCACTTGCTTCTAACCAAGTGATTGGAGGATTGGAACTTTCTGCATCATTCTCCACATGCCGCCCTCCCCTCCATCTCTAGAAAAAGGAAGAGGAGGGAAGTTGAGTTCATCATCAATGATTAATGATTTCCTCAATCCTGCCTCCTTGATGCTTCCCCCTAAAACCAAAAACACAAGGTTTGGAGAGTTTCCAGATAGCTGAACATGTGGCAGTTCCTGAGGATGGCAAACCAAGACAGGGCATGGAAGCTCCACACCACTTATCTGCATGTCTTGCTCTATGAATTTTTTTTCCCATCTGGCTGTTGATCTGTATCTTTTTAAATATTCTTTATAACAACTAGTAAGGTATTTCCCTGAGTTCTATGAGCCACGCTGGCAAACGAACATTGCCCAAGGAGTGGCCATGGGAACTCCGATTATAGTCTGTCATTCCGAAGTACAGGGGGCACCATTTTCATGGCTACCATGCCACTGGCATCTGAAGTATAGACCAGTCTTGTGGCACTGGTTCCAAAACTGTGGAATCTGACACTATCTGCAGTAAAATAATGTGTCTCAGAAGTGAATTGAAATTAGAGAATACCCAACGGGACACTGCAGGATTTGTTGGTATATGGAAAAAGAACCTCTACGCATCTTGTGTCAGAAGTGTTGTGTTGACTATGAGAGTAGAAAGCAGACAAATCACTCCCCCTGCACGTCTTTCATACCTATGTGGGTGTACTTTAAATTTCATCTCTTCATTCTCCCCTTTCCTCTACATGTGCACCTGTGCCTGGAGTAATTGGGTTCTTGAAAGGTTGATGTGTTTCTAGCATTCGTCATGTAGATATAACTGAGACTCTTCTTGTTCTCTCTTTGTCTTGTGAATCTCTTTGTCACTTTTCTAGGCCATAAATCTGTCCATTTCACTTTAGAGGGCATTTACTAGTTGATTCTTCTGAATGAATAAATATATAATAATAAGTATAAGTACAGATTTATTTCATGCTAACTTTCATGATTGGTATCCTTGCTGTCATAATATCAGTTATCAATAATTCAGACTATAAAAATATTTTAGAGATGTGTATTTTTTCCAGAGTTATCTAGGTGGTATTTTATATATTATTGGAAAATACTATTGTTCGTAGTAAGGGACAGAACTTGAAATAAGAGTTAAAATCTCCACTGTATTTTTCATCTTCACATAACCCATTTTTATAAGCAACCACTCTGCATTAAAATATTTGTTATCTGAATACCTGTAAACAGAAAGTTTTATGGAAAAGAAAAATTCATCAAAATCTTCAAACAAATTTCATCAGGACATAAAAGGCACTTACTAATAAAGAGGCTTGTTAGATATTCTCAAATGTGGCAAATTGAAAAAGAATTCATATCTTTTAAAAGACTCAGTGATTCTGGAGTCATTTTAAAATCATATTCAAGTTCATTGAGTACTGAGAATTTCAGTTAAATCTATATTTGCTAAAAGAAAAGAAAATCAATAGGACATTTTCAAAATGAATGGACTGGATATAAAATTATTGAAAAGCTCTTTTAAAAATTGATGAAAATTTCCTTTTTTTTTTGTAAAAAATGACTGTTGGAAAAATCACTCTCAAAATGTTAAAATCATGATAAAGTGCATGAGATACTGCACATAATATAGATAGAAGGATAAATGGTGTCTTTCTGCAAATATATTTGTGTGTTTTTAAGACCTAGATTGTAATTTCTATTATAATCCAAAATATGAAAATATAGCATAAAATTTATTTTACATGCATGCTTAATTCCTCAAGATGGCCTCCCAATAAAATTTTTTTCCCTCATTATTTGTACTTTAAAATTATTTCACATTTTGAATGAATTCATTTAAAATGGCTCATCCCATCCTCAAAAATTCTATCTTCCCTGCAAAGAGTGATTTATCTTTTGTACTTAAGAGTACAAGAAATATTACAGTAAACTTCAAATAATTCATTCATTTGTTCTACAAATATTTTAGACACTGTTGTAATTGAGGCTATGAAGAAAATCTATTCCCATTGATTCACAATCTCATAGGAGAATGTGAACAGGTAGGTTTATCAAGAGACAATGTATGTTATGAATAAAAGCAAACAAGTTTAAAGGGTAGAGATGGATGTTAGTCAAGCAAGACCTCTGCTACGATGGTATTGAAGAAGATGGAACAAGAAATATATATACACAGACAGACAGATAGATGTAAATACATGCATATCCACATGTATATTCACATATAGTCTTATATATGTCTATATGTAAAACATTCAATATGTACTGATAACAAAAAATGACGAGAAGTCACATCGAGCACCTCTTGCAATTGCAGAAATCAAACATGATGACTTGAGTATTAAAAGTTTATATAGTTTCCTTCCTTAAAATGTGTATACCAATTTTGCAACCTCTGTATATATATCAGAGTTTAAAGAAAGAAGGAAGAGTTTTCTAGGTAAAGGGAAGAAGTCAGTGAAGTGCCCAGTGTGAGAGCACACTTGTCATGCAGGGGAGTGTAGTCAGGCTGTGGCGTGCTGCCACCTGGGGAGAGGAAGGTAGAAGAGAGATCAGAGTAGGGAGCAAGATTTTGTTATGTTACTGTTTGTCGATTCGATTCTGAACTGAGAAAAGGAACCATTAGAGTTACTGAACATATGCAGGCAGTTAATTACCTTGCTTTAAAAGGTCTTCTGAGTGGAAACAGAGATATTGAGAGGATAAAACAAAAGAAGAGAGATCAGTGAGGAACTACTTTGATTAATCAGGATAAAGGTATGTGTGACTTGAACTGGAGTAGTCATCATAGAGGTGCTAAGAAGGTCAACTGTGGGATATACAGAGGTGACAAGCGATTCTATGCATGTTTTGGGCGGTGTCTGTGGCTCAAGGAGTAGGGGGCTCAGGTCCCATACTACGGGGTGGTGGTGGTGGTGGCAGGTTCAAGCCTGGCCCTGGCCAAAACTGCCAAAAAAAAAAAAAAAAAAGAATCTATACCTGTTTTAAGAGAAAAAGCTATCTTATTCATCCCTGTTGCATGGTGATGCTAGAATTCATTAAATTAATGCCATCTTTTGAGCAAATGTCATACCACACATTGCTACTGTAATTCAACCTCAAAATGTAATACATAGATAGCATCTCTTAAAATGTGCATACATTTTTTTTGGTACCCCTGGTATTTTGACAGGACTTTATGATGGAGTTCTGTGCAAGAAAAATTATTTTAAATTTGCAATGGGAGAGGGGACAAAGAAATGAGAGAAAAATGTATTTATTGATTGTGTCATATTTTTATAGGGGGAGGAGAATCAATCATAAATACATATGAAGGAGGAAATCATATTGATGATTTCAATCATTCCTGAATGAAGAGCAAGCAGCGTGGAGGTAGAGATGAGATGATTAATTGTATTTTGGACAATTTGACATAGATTTACTTGTTTTCTTGTGTCTTAAAATGCCATATCATTTAATTATGGAGCCTATGGGTCTGTTGAGAAATAAGAAAGGTTTATTTTGCACACTTCTGTAGAGCACAATTTCAGTAGAAACTTTGGAAACAATGACTAACCAGGACTCTATGTCGAGGTAATTACAGAGATGATCTTAAAAACTTCCTACCTGAAGTTAGACATACTGGTGTCATTTTACATAAAATCAATTAACACCAAATCTAGCCTGTTCCGTGGCATTACAGTTACATCCAGGCCAGTTTCAAACTCAAGTTTTTCAGTCCTTTTTAGTGCTTGGTGTCATATATTTTCTGAGGGAAGCTGGGGGTTAATTTGTCTAAGTCTACATGGTTTAAGAGGAAGCTTCTTCCCAAAGCACAGTGTGAATGCATTGAACATTCTCTTGACTTTTCCTCTTTATTACAAATATGAATGGAAGAAAGGAGCAGATATCTATGTGGAAAACAGCTAGAGGTCTTCCAATGGGAAGGACCCCATACACAAGGGAGTGAGAAGGACTAGACTGAATTATGTTCCAGATGTTTTTTATTTTATTTTTCAATTTTATTTTATTTATTTTTTTGAGACAGAGTTTCCCTGTCACCCTCAGTAGAGTGCCATGGTGTCATAGATCACAGCAGCCTCAAACTCTTGGGTTCATGTGATTCTCTTGCCTCAGCCTCCTGAGTAGCTGAGACTATAGACGCCTGCCACAATGCCTGGCTAGTTTTAGAGTTTTCTCTAAAATTTTTCTCAAACTCCTAAGCTCAAGCTGTCCACCTACCTTGGCCTCCCAGAGTGCTAGGATTACAAGTGTGAGCTACCATGCCCAGCCTCCACATGTTTTTTAAAGCATTAGTATACTCCTTTCTTTATTGGTGTTAGGGGGAGGCCTTACTAGGTAAGCCTATTAAAACACACACACACACACAAATAAAACCTCTAGTAATGACTGATGTGTCCTAAGGCCATACTTTTATTTACTCCTAAGTATTGCGGTAGGCTGGTTGTTGGGAGAGACTAGCTGAAAATCTTACTGAATAGTATCCATTACAGCCAGAAATGACTAAAGGTCATGTTTTAAGATCAGATGGAGTCAAAACTGCCTCCTTAATATTACACAGAAAGTCACAAATGTCTTTAACATTTTTCAATCTTTAGCTTGCAAACATGTTGCTAATATACATCTTTCTAGGCAAACACTCAGCACTGCCTTGATCTCATTCCCTTTTTCAGAGCTATGAGCACGCTAGCTCAGAGGGAAGCAGCAGGAATCGGGTGTGCGTCTTAAAAGCTGTCGGTTTTGCTCAGTATCCATTTCTGGAGTATAAAACCCTGGTTGCCTGGCAGTGTTTCGTCCTCTCCCTCTGTCCTCCTGATGAGTCCTTTCCTCACCCTGCCAGCACGGCTACCTCTCCATCAGAGTGAGACACACATGGTATAGTGCTGTGAGTTTTTGTAAGAATCACATTCCTGACTGCTCAGGAGCGTTCATGATTATGGTTGACACCTGTTCTGCTTTGATGAGGTTAGACAGAGAAGTAGAAAGGAAAATGGAAATTATATTTGAAAGTTAAAATTCTCTCTCTCTTTCTTTAAGACAGAGTCTGGCTCTGTCACCCAGGCTTTAATGCTGTGGCGTCAGCCTAGCTCACAGTAACCTCAAACCCTAGGTGCAAAACATCCTCCTGCTTCACCCTCACAAATAGCTGGGACTATACAGGTACCTGCCACAATACCCCGCTGATGTTTCTATATTTAGTCGAGACAGGGTCTTGCTCTTGCTTAGGCTGGTCTCACATTCCTGAGGTTAAAGGATCCTCTTGCCTCAGACTCCCAGAGTGCTAGCATTAAAGGCATGAGCCACCACTCTTGGTCCCAAAATTAAAATTCTTAACTTACAAATTATATATAATCATTCTTTCTAAAGCGACAAAGTATGCAACAAGGTAAAAATGACTACAGCAGCTTAGCTCTTTATCACTACAAAAGTAACTTTGTGATATCTTTGTAGCAATGTACATTACTCATCAAGATTTCTAAATTACAATGTGGGAGCCATTAAAAATTAAAGAAGTTTTTCCTCCAACATTACATCTCTGGCCCAAGGCTCACACTAACAATTGTCAGAATTCTTTTCTCTGTTTCTTCTGTCTCTGAAACAGGTGGGAAAAATGGTTTAGCTGAGCCTACATTCACTTTGACTCCACGTCAGTGGATCTCAACCTTCCTAATTCTGCGACCCTTTAATACAGTTCCTATGGGTCGCAACCCACAGGTTGACAACCGCTGCTCTAAATAACTTAAATGAAATAAAACCAATCCCCTCTAGAAGAACATACACTAGGTCCTTGGGGAAGGCTGTCACTTTTTTTTTTTTTGATGTTATAAGAATTTATACCCTGACAAGTACACTATCAGATTGTCACTAGTACTATCAATTTAATTAAGGTACTGTCAGCTTTTTTTTAATTTGCCCAGTTTAATGTCTCAGTCTCATAATCAAATGAACCAGAAAATTGGTGTTGGGTTTACTATCCCATGTCTGCTTCCTTTTCCTAAAATGTGACTTGAATTGTTAAAAAATAAATTCTTTAGTCATTTAGCATTAACATGGATGGATATATGTTTTGTGTTTCTTTCAGTATATTTGAGTCACTTAATACCAGATCATCTTCTAATCCTAGTCTATATATATTCAAGAACATTTAAAAATAAAATGAGTGGACCTCATGTAATTGTGTTGAGTAATCATTAAATAATACATAAATGATATGGGATGTTTTAGGCACATCAAAATTTTGAAGACGGCTTCTGCTTCTTGTCAGAAATAAGAGTCTTGTACTTTCTGATGTGAAAAGTATACTAATGTTTTTAAGATGAGAATGGGTCATCTTGTACGTAACTGTATCGATTTTGCTGACCATTACCATGTAAAATCAATGAATGTTTAGACTTGTTTGGTTTAACTCATCACAAGTAGCGAAATGTATGGACAGAGTGGAATTTTGAAGTTAACATTTTTCTTCAATGAGAAGTCAGTTCTGCTAGTTAGTTGTGTTACATACAGAGAGACACAAACACATTACGAATTCTGGAAAACGACATATTTCTAGAAGGCTTCATAATGTAGTTAATTAAAGGTAGATTCTATTGATTAGCACGTAGGTATACGTGTGGATACCGGGATGGACAGACACAGATGGAGGTGCAGAGAGGTAGAGATACTTAGCACATACGTAACTTTTTCTGCCTAGGGTGGAACAGTTAGTTTCCTAGCAGACACAGAAATAATTATTCTTTCTAGCCTGAATCCTTTGTTGTGTGCATTTGAGTAAACTGCTTTTGTTTTTAGCAGATACCCAAAATGTGAATGTTGGATAAGAAGATATTTATGAGTTTATGGTCCTTTTTAATTTTAAAACCATCGATCTAAATGCTAAGAATCTAGATTCTTAAATTATATACATTCACATGTATATATATTATAAATGAATATGTACACACTAAGATATGCATTTGTTTTATCTATATAAGCAGCATGTGCATATCCATTAAAAACTAGTCACCATGGTTAAGATTTACAATAGGTGGGCATGGAGACTGATGAGGAGGGTGAGGCAGAAGAATGAACTGAGGCCAGAAGTTGAAGAACTGCCTCAGTTGTCCTAGTAAGAACTTTGTCTCTACAAAAACTTAAAACTTAAAAATTACTCTGATGTGGTGGCACAAGCCTGTAGTCCTAGGTTCTGAGAGGAATATTGCTTGAGCCCAGGAGTTTGAGGACACAGTGAAGTATTGTTGTGAAGTATTGTTACCAGAACTTTGTCTCCTCTCCTGGCTGGTTCACCAAATCTGATGCCGGAATTTCAGCTTGGTCTCAGAGATTTGAAAAATAAATCCGCGGACCACAGATCAGTGGTAAGACAGAATTTATTTACAGAAAACAATACAAAAAACATTAAAGCTCCTGGTATAGATAGAGAACTCAAGTAGGGAGAGAAAAGCTCTCTCCGTTTCTCTCCCGGTCCTTCCCCGTCTCCGCGTTTAGGCTTTTAGTCTCAGTGTATATATAAGTGTATGGGTTCCTTGGCCAGGAAATGAATGAACACAGTCCCTTCCACTGGGGCAAGAAGAATGAATGTATCAATGAATGAACACAGTCCCTTCTGCTGGGGCAAGTAGAATGAATGTATCAATGAATGAACACAGTCCCTTCTGCTGGGGCAAGGTGAATGAATGTATCCATGAATGAACACAGTCCCTTCCGCCGGGGGCAAGAAGAATGAATGTATCCATGAAAGAACACAGTCCCTTCCGCTGGGGCAAGAAGAATGGATGTATTAATGAATGGACACAGTCCATTCATGGAATTGAGGCCTAGGAAATTCACATGCAATTGACCTAGGCATAGGAAATGGGGGTTCCGTATTTAGTCCTAAGTGTAAAGAGTGTAAGGAGACACCAAGGCGCCAGGGTCTCCTCAGCAGTTGTCCAGCCTTTTTGGCTATTGGAGCCTCCTGTGGGGGTTGGAGGTCCCCCTCCTTACCTGTCATCCAGGCTGTTGGTTCTTCAGCCGGTTGCCGTGGCACCAACTCCACCAAGGTGGAGGCGGCAGGTCTGCCAGCTCCACTGAGCTGGCCGGGGCGCCAAAAGACCTTCATCGCTATCATGACACCATTGCGCTCCAGATTAGATGACAAAATGAGACTTATCTTAAAAAAACCTAACTAAATAGAATAAGAGAAGGTTAGCACTAGAGGGATAATTTTGGCTCATAAACTCCAGTATTTTTAAGTGTATTTTTCTATACGAACCATTTAACATGAATGTCTACTTCTATGAAAATTTCTAAATATATGAAATGAATTTTCATTTTGTATGAAAAAATGTGATTATTACAAAATATCATTAGTGATGTTATCACTTATTGTGTTAGAAAGTTTATTTAAAAACAATTATTCAGTACTTACAATGATAAATGTCACTTTTTTCTTATTTAATAATTGATAAATGTATCTACTTGATTATAAAAGAAATCACAATTATAACAAACTATTGTCAAAGAAATCTGCATTAGCATGAAGAAATGATGCCTCCTTAAAAGCCTGGTGCTAATCCTTAAACACAAGGAAACGTTTATGGAAACGTGGCAGTGAAGGCATTTCAGAGGTGTTTGGAGCTGCCCTGCCTACTGAAGGCTCAGAATGCTAGGGCCTTGGGAGCAAAATACTTTCAAGATTTTGCTCCCTGCATTACACTACTGTGCTTCTTGGTTGCCCCAGCTGTGGCTCAAGTAAACCCAAGTGTGGCTTCAAGCTGCCACTGATGCTAAACTTTGGTGGCTCCCATGTGGAGCTGTTTCTACCAAGGTGCAGAGTGTCTAACCTAACCTGGCTAATTACATCTATATTTTTTTGTTTGTTTGTTTTGTTTTGTTTTAGCAGGCTCAGGCTGGGTTCGAACCCACCAGCCCCAGTGCATGTGGCCAGTACCCTAACCACTGAGCAATGGGTGCCTAGTGTACACCTGGATTTTAAAGAATGTCCCAGAGAGATGACCTGAGGCCTAAG
>CAUYRH010103585.1:0-20545 GCA_963574655.1 Perodicticus potto | reverse complement strand
AAGCTGTCACCCTGGGTAGAGTGCTGTGGCATCACAGCTCACAGTAACCTCCAACTCCTGGACTCCAGCGAGTCTCTTGCCTCCGCCTCCCAAGTAGCTGGGACTACAGGCGCCCGCCACAACGCCTGGCCATTTTTTGGTCGCAGCCGTCATTGTTATTTGGCGGGCCTGGGCTGGATTCGAACCTGCCAGCTCAGGTGTACGTGGCTGATGCCTTAGCCGCTTGAGCCACAGGCGCTGAGCCTAGTTTGACATTTCTCAATTCATCACCTACATTTGATATATTGTTGTTGAATAAAATATAACCTTCAAGTAAAGGAAAAAACACTTTTTTTTTTGTAATAAAGTGTGTTACTTCTCTTTGATAGTCCCATAGAGGGTCCGTTTCTCTCCCCTATGGCTAATATTGTCTTTTGAAGAAGTGAATTTCCACCTTCTACACAGGATCTTAGCCAGATGACCAAGAAGGGATGGCTTCCTAAGTCTTTCATGATGCACTGTCTCAATGTCCATCTTTATTCTAAATTCTGTGAAGACCAGACTCATATATATTTTTTATTGCTTAAATATCTAAGGATGTTCTTTGGAACCTCATCCTATCTTTCGTTTTGCCCATTGGAAGATATAATGGTCCTGACTTCCAGAACTTCACTTGAAAGTTATTGTTTGAAACCTGGCATGCATTTTCTCATTGATGCATTCACACTGGGCTTTTTGTGTGTGTTGTTTATGCTTTTTGGAAAGATAAATTTTTTTCAAGCTCATTTTTTATTGTGTAATGTTTCAACCATACAATTGAGACTGATGTTACATACCATCTGGATACTGTCCACCAGGATTATCAAATGTTAACATCATGCCTTTTCAAATTATTTTTATTTTTATTTTTATTTATTTATTTTTAAGACAGAGCCTCAAGCTATCACCCTAGGTAGAGTGCGTGGCGTTACAGCTCACAGCAACCTCCAACTCTTGGGCTTAAGCAATTCTCTTGCCTCAGCCTCCTAAATAGCTGGGACTACAGGTGCCCACCACAACACCCGGCTATTTTTTGGTTGTAGTTGTCATTGTTGTTGGGCAGGCCTGGGCTGGATTCTAACCCACCAGCTCTGGTGTATGTGTATGTGGCTGGTGCCTTAGCCGCTTGAGTTACGGGCCCTGAGCCTGAATTTCTGTTTAGAATCTTATTTATATGAAAACCTGCCAGAAACATAGCTCTTCTGCAGAACTGTAAGGAATTCCCCTCAAAACACCCTGTAATGCCAAGAGCAGCTGTAGAATTGAATTTTGGGGTGGAGACCAGATGTAGGGGTGTAGAGTAATAGTTTCAAGGAAGTATAATCTCAAGTGTGGGCAGGTTGCTGGGCAGGGGGAAGGAGAACCAAAGTTGTAAGGCAGGTCCTTAGATCACTTGCTCTTAAATCTGGGCTGCTTGTCACAAAGGCAGTGCCCAGTTCCTAAGATCACACACCCACACGCTCTCTTCAAGAGTGTCTGCCCCAGAGGGAAGCATCAGAACTGGCTTATCTTTGTGCCTGTGGGAGTGTTTGCATGAACCAATTTATACCATGGTAATACAGTATATAAAGTTTAGTAAGTTGAGAAATCTTAAAACAAAACTTACATCCTAGAGAATGTCTTTGTTAAAACTTGATCACTCTTTGAGTACCGAAGTATTATAAATATTCTATTAACCGGGCTGGGCGTGGTGGCTCATGCCTGTAATCTTAGCACTCTGGGAGGTCGAGGCAGGTGGATTGCTTGAGCTCAGGAGTTCAAGACCAGCCTGAGCAAGAGTGAGACCCTATCACTACTAAAAACAGGAAAACCAGTCAGTTGGGTGGTGGTTCTTGTAGTCCCAGCTACTCTGGAGGCTAAGGTGAGAGTTTGAGGCTCAAGCCCAAATGTTTGAGGTTGATGTGAGCTATGATGCTATGGCATTCTACTTAGGGTGTTAGAGTGAGACTCTGTCTTTAAAAAAAAAAATCTAGGCTCGGCACCTGTGGCTCAAGCGGCTAAGGCACCAGCCATGTACACCTGAGCTGGCGGGTTCGAATCCAGCCAGGACCCGCCAAAACAACAATGACGGCTGCAACCAAAATATGGCCAGGCATTGTGGTGGGTGCCTGTAGTCCCAGCTACTTGGGAGGCAGAGGCAAGAGACTCGCTTGAGCCCAGGAATTGGAGGTTGCTGTGAGCTGTGATGCCACAGCTCTCTATCCAGGGTGACAGCTTGAGCCTCTGTCTCAAAAAAAAAAAAAATCTATTAAGCTGTTTTTTGTTTTTTTTTTTCTGTCTCTTAAGAGACTTTTTTTTGCTGTTGTTAATACGTGCCTGTTCTTCAGAGCAGTGGAGCTAATGAAGAGAAGACTGTTTACACCCGTATTCTATGTTCTTGCTACTCAAAGTATAGCAGCTTTGGTATTACCAGGTGGTTAGAAAAGCTAAATCTCAGGCTCCAACCCATGCCAACTGAATTGGAGCCTGCATTTTAAACGCACAGCAAAGTTGTGGTTCAAGTTGGGAGGTATGTGCTCTACATATGTAAACACCATCAAGTTTTTGTAGAATTTAAGCACTGTGAGTGGGCAGGTACACTGATTCATTGGTTTTTTGTTTTTCTGGGGGGTTTTTTGCAGTTTTTGGCCAGGGCTGGGTTTGAACCCGCCACCTCCGGTATTTGGGACTGGTGCCCTACTCTGTTGACCCACAGACGCCGCCAGCACTGATTCATTTTGACTCACTGTTCTTCAAAGTAGGCTGTTGCCTGCCTACCCCAATGTATAACAAAAATATACAGTATTTTCTATCAGATCCCTATGGCCTTCGTTTTGTTAGTATCTGATACTATGTCAGTTCAAAGTTACTGACGAACCCCCTTTTCCCTCTCTAGTTGTACCATTTTTCTGGAAGACCCTCTGTTCCTGTTCCACTGAGCTTTCGGGCCTTGCTGCCTCCTTTGGAGTTATGTGCACAGCTGCCCTGATGACTCTGGTCAGAAGTGGCGGGAACCAGGTGAGACGGCGCGCGCTGCTGAGCTCCCGCCTGCTGCGGGACGACCGGCGGGTGTCGCCCGCGTGCCACGGCTCCACCTCGGACCGCAGGTGCTCTCGGTTTGACCCCGATGGGAGTGGGCGGCCCGCCACCTGGGACAGTTTTGGGATCTGGGATAACCGCATCGATGAGCCCATTCTGCTGCCGCCCAGCATTAAGTATGGCAAGCCCATCCCCAAAATCAGCTTGGAGAACGTGGGCTGCGCCTCGCACATCGGCAAACGGAAGGAGAATGAAGATCGCTTCGACGTGGCTCAGCTGACCGACGAGGTCCTGTACTTCGCGGTGTTCGACGGCCACGGCGGACCTGCGGCCGCCGATTTCTGTCACACCCACATGGAGAAATGTATTGCGTAGGTACCCAGACTTTGGCCCTTGGCGTTGTAGCTGCCCCGGCTTCCCGTCTAACCTAGCCCCTTTCGCTGCCGCTTCCCGCATCATCCTCCCTGCGGAGGTTTCACGCTGCCGCTCCGGGAGTGAGCAGTGGTTTATTAAGCCTGGCGTGCGTTCCTGACGGTTGTTGCCGAAAGGTGTAAATGCTGGCGCCAAAGTGACAGGTGCAGGCCTGGTTTATTGAAAGGGTAGGGTGACCTGCCTGGGCGGTGGAAGGTGGCGTCTGCGCTGGGGGGCAGTTAGAGACCCCTTTTACGTGGGGCCGTGGCCTGTGGGTAAATTCCACTTTCAGCACGTACTTCTCAGAGAGTGGGCTGGCCAGATCCTTTGTGCCTCTGTCTTAGGAGAGGAGGGGCCGGGGAGGAGAAAGGGTTTGTGTGTGGCTGCTTAGGCCCCATTTACCATTTCAGAAATGTGTGTTCTTCTGGAGGAAGAATTAGCCAGAATCTGTGACCCTTGCTTGGTGTTCATTGCGAGTGAAGTAGCAGAGTGCAGGTGAGAAGCGCTTACTCAGTGGCTATGGGACCTGTTGTAAGTGCTTCAGTAAATGCTAATCAAGTGGCGGGAGCAGCTCTGAATACTTGTGAAAATAGCTGTGGATGAGTGCTTTTAATACGGATGCATTTAATACGGATATTTTGGAGTCCTTTACATAGTCTGTCCCAATTATTAATGGGGTTTTTTTTTTGAGGCAGAGCCTCAAGCTGTCACCCTGGATAGAGAGCTGTGGCATCACAGCTCACAGCAACCTCCAATTCCTGGGTTCAAGCGAGTCTCTTGCCTCCGCCTCTCGAGTAGCTGGGACCACAGGCGCCCGCCACAACACCTGGCCATTTTTTGGTTGCAGCCGTCATTGTTGCTTGGCAGGCCCAGGCTGGATTCAAACCCGCCAGCTCAGCTGTACGTGGCTGGCGCCTTAGCCCGTTGAGCCACAAGCGGAACCTATTAATGTGTTTTTAAGGATCATATTACTGCTAGAATGAAAAGAAGGGGAAACAGGGCCAGAGTTGTGACCAGGAGTCTATTTCTTGTCTTCTGTGCATAGTGATCGATGCTGTTCACCAGTTGATTTATGCACCTCATTCCACATAAGAACTCAGTGGTTTCAGTTAATATGAAGTGATTCTTGACCTCTCCGGGTTGTGGTAGTGAGGGCTAATTCTTTAAGGACAAGGACTTGTACTTTTATTTTTGTACCCTTAAAAGCTTATCACAGTGCCTAACCCTTAATGCATGCTCCATACGCACTCCTGAACCAGTGAAACTTCAGCGTCGGGTGGGAACGTCTTGAGGTCCATTGTGTGGAATGACTGTTAGATTCAGCGTGAAGAGAGAAGCCTATTGTAAAATGATGCTTTGGGACTCTTTTCTCCCCCCACAAAGGGATTTGCTTCTGAAGGAGAAGAACTTGGAAACTGTGTTGACCTTGGCTTTTCTAGAAATAGATAAAGCCTATTCCAATCATGCCCACCTGTCTGCTGATGGTATGTAAAACAATCACATTCCTCAGGGTCCTGAGATGGGGTGGGGTGGGGTACAATAAAAAGGAAAAATTTAAGCCTTTTGGGGGAGGAGTTTTATATATTGTTTATGTGTTTGTATGGACTTATGTAGAAATGTTTTTGTATAAAGAAGGAAATACTGTTTGAAATCCAAGCTAATGTTAGTACTTCACTTTTAAATGACATATATTGAAGAATTTTTTAGAAAGAGAAGCTCCAGGAGCGATGCCTGTGGTTCAAAGGAGTAGGGCGTTGGCCCCATATACCAGAGGTGGCTGGTTCAAACCCAGCCCTGGCCAAAAACTGCAAAAAAAAAAAAAAAAAGAAAGAAAGAAAGAGAAGCTCCAAAATAGTTCTGATATTATATTTTAATTTTTAAAAGATTTAAAAATTTTTTAATTTGTTCATTTTATGGACAGGAGGTCCATACTATGAATGTTGGGGTGTTTTTTCCCCCCTTTTGGTTTTTTAAAGATGAATCTGATGATCAAGTACTAAGAGTAATCATATCTAGCTCAGACAGTAATTGTCCAACAAGAAGAAAATTGCTAAGAGGTACTAAAAAGGAAAAAGATGGTAGCTAATATGTACTAATTTGTATAAATAGACGGAAGATATTTTATCTTACTTCTTAAGAAGCTCAATCTTGCAGCTTCCTATGGTAACTAAGTGATATGTTAAACACAAGGGCGTGCCAGCCGAATTTTAAATTTCCATGTACTCTTCTGTCCTTAGATTTTGAAAGTAGTAAATTTCTGGTTCTGACTAAGTTTATCAAAACCATTTCAGGAAAACATAGCTAATGTTTTCTATTTAGCTGGCCCTCAAATCTTCAGGTCTTAGCTCTGGAAACTTCTGTAGCAACCACATGATTGTGTGCACACGAACCTTGTAACTAACTGAAAACGAATCACGCAGTTATCTTGATCTGTATTTATTTGGTTTGTCCTTTTCTTTAAAACAAACTAACAAAAAAATGAACCCCAGAAACAATGTTCACACAATTTTCAGTTGGAGAAGGTAAGGATGGGTATTCTCCCCCTTTCACAGATGAGGAACTGAAACTCTGAGATTGGTAAAGGTCAGGTCGGAGGTAGGACTGGGATGTTCCTGGCACCCAGCGATCTCCCTTTTCTAAGCAGGAGAAGATGACCCGGATGGCACTGTTTGCCTTCTTGAGACTATCTCCTCCTCTTGTTTGAGAAACCTACTATCACACTCACCAGCAAAACAATACGATCCACTGGCTGTTCAGAGCTGTGTTTTCTAGTTTGTACATTATTTAGCGCTGTTTCTCTTCTTCATTCCTTTGGACTTTTTTTTCCTTTCAACTGGCCCCTCACCTTTAAGAGGACGTGCGTTGAGAGAGGGTAAATTTTATGCATAAGATTTAGCTCTTGTTCCTAATGGAAAAACATATGAAGGAGAAGAGGAAATAATATACTTTCTTATAGCTGTATTTTTATAACTTCCTGAATTTTGGTCTGCTCTCATTTCATCCAGAACCAGGCTGGCTGTGAGTTTGGCTGTATCTCACACTGCAGTGTTCCCTGGCAATAGTACAGGTGGTGTGTCCCAACTGTTACCAGCTGGAACTTGCTGCTGGACAAGGTTTTCACAAGGGAATATCCAAGTTTATCTGTTGCATGTGGCAAACAACCAAAAACGTTAACCCTTCATGGGTGCAGACATTTTCTTTTTTTTTGAGACAGAGCCTCAAGCTGTCACCCTGGGTAGAGTGCTGTGGCATCATAGCTCACAGCAACCTCCAGCTCCTGGGCTCAAGTGATTCTCTTGCCTCCGCCTCCAAGTAGCTGGGACTACAGGTGCCTGCCACTACGCCCAGCTAGTTTTTGGTTGCAGCCGTCATTGTTGTTTGGCGGGCCCAGGCTGATTTGAACCTACTAGCTCAGGTGTATGTGGCTGGCGCCTTAGCCACTTGCGCCACAGGCGCCGAGCCTGGTGCAGACATTCTTAACACAATCAATGACAGATTTGGTGCAAAATATGAGAGGACTCCTTTCATTTATTAAACAATACATTGTAATTCAAGGGAATTTTGAACTCAGAAAACTTATTTAACTTGCCTACCTTTATGCCTTTGTCACAAAACAAACAGTTATATAAAGAAATTAAAAATGTAATTCATTTCTGGGCGGCGCCTGTGGCTCAAAGGAGTAGGGTGCCAGCCCCATATGCCAGATGTGGCAGGTTCAACCCCAGCCCTGGCCAAAAACTGCAAAAAAAAATGTAATTCATTTCTAATAATGAAACTAAATATATTATTTAATTTACTTTCTCTTGTCATATGCTTTGAGGCAATGATCCCAGAACTTTCTTTTTAATATATATATATTGTTATTATTTTTTATTATTATATCATGGTTGTGTACATAAATGCAATCATGGGGTACAATGTGGTTTTATATACAATTTGAAATATTTTCATTGAATTGGTTCACATAGCTTTCATGGCATTTTCTTCGTTATTGTGTGCAGACACTTATATTCTATATTTAGTAAGTTTCACCTGTACCCTTCTGAGATGCACTGTAAGTGTGGACCCACCAAATACTCTCCCTCCACCCATCCTCCCGATCCCAGAACTTTCATAAGATATATTAAAATGTATCTTTCATTTAATGACCATCTGTCTGAAAGCATAATGAAGAGCACAGAATGATGCTTTGTGTGCTGCTATAAGGAAAAATGTCTATTATAATGTTGTTATTGAATCTTTTTTTCTAAATATTCTTAAAGGTCCATTAGTCTGTGTTTTTTTTTTTAATTAATATTTTGAGAACACTTAAAAAATGTGTTCTCAAGGCTCGGCGCCTGTAGCTCAGCAGCTAGGGCACCAGCCACATACACCAGAGCTGACAAGTTCGAACCCAGCCTGGTCCTGACAAACAACAATGACAACTACAACCAAAAAATAGCTGGGCGTTGTGGTGGGTGCCTGTAGTCCCAGCTACTTGGGAGGCTGAGGCAAGAGAATCGCTTACGCCCAAGAGTTTGAGGTTGCGGTGATGCCATGGCACTCTACCAGGATGACATAGTGAGACTCTGTCTCAAAAAAAAAAAGTGTTCTCAATAAGTTGTCACAGCTTTCAAAGATGGCAAGAATTGCTTTTTTCCTGTGTTTTTTTTTTTTTTTTTTTTAGACAGAGCCACAAGCTGTCACCCTGGATAGAGTGCCATGGCATCACAGCTCACAGCAACCTCCAATTCCTGGGCTCAAGTGAGTCTCCTGCCTCCACCTCCCAAGTAGCTGGGACTACAGGCGCCCGCCACAGCGCCCGGCCATTTTTTGGTTGCAGCCGTCATTGTTGTTTGGTGGGTCCGGGCTGGATTCGAACCCGCCAGCTCAGGTGTACGTGGCTGGCGCCTTAGCCACTTGAGCCACAGGCGCCGAGCCGGCAAGAATTGCTTTTTGATATTTAGGGCCTATGCTATCAAATATGTTAAAACTACTACAGATAGAATGTTTTGTTTAATTTTTCAATTTGCTGATTTAAACAAACCGTCATTTTAGATTTCAAAGTTATTTAAATCTAAAATTTTAGTTTTTAGTAAGAACTGAAGCAGTTTCAGTATTATAAAAATAGATAATATTGTTTTGGGCATATATACTATATATACGTGTGTGCATATTACATTTATTGTGTATGTATATTACATATATATGCATATTATACATATAATACACACACAATCAGTGCTAGCTGAACAAAATTGTGTAGAAAGCACTTTGCCCTCTTTGGCTTCTTTCATCTTTTCTTTTTTGCCATTAACCCCATTTTCCCGCTCTTGAAACTTTCCAGTGAAGTCAAGGACGATGGCTTGTTCATTTTCTAAGGTTTAGTGTATAGCACGCTTCTCGGAATCTGGGAGGTTCTTCATCATTGTTTGGACGAACCTCCACTGCCTACTCTTTCCCACTCAAGTTATTATAATTTATTCTTCAATTATCCTATGGCTGATTTAACTAAATTATTAATAAGATGCAGGCATTTGAATGAGTCGTCTTCCCTGAGTGGATTTTAAGGAGGAGAAACCTGAAAGGGAAGAAACCTCATGTACCAGCGTTATCCATGGCCCCCTAGAAATCGGGCTGCCCCGCAGGATGTGAGTGGGATCGGGAGGTGGCGCACTCAGTTTCATCTGTATTCACAGCTACTCCCAGTCCCGGGCTTCCCCGCCTGAGCTCCTGGCCTGTCAGATCAGCAGCAGCGTTAGATTCTCATAGGAGCGTGAACCCTGCTATGAATTGTGTGTCTGAGTGATCTGGGCTGCACGCTCCTGATGAGGATCTCATGTCCTTCACCTTGGAAAATTTGTCTTCCATAAAAACTGGTCCCTGGTGTCAAAAAGGTTGGGGACCACTGGGTTAAACCATAGGAAGGAATCACTGATGCTCAGTTTTAGGTATAAATGGGAGAAGTGGCCCCCTCAGTAATACCATATTAGCTTTCTTAAGAGAAATTAAGTGAAAATAAAACATTCCTATCTCTTCTAGACATCAGTGCCAAAGCTGTCCCATCTACACGAAGAATTTCAATTTACTTCAATAGCATCTGAAATAGATGTACTACCTAGTTCAGGCTGGGCACGGTGACTCAACCTATAAACCTAGCACTCGAGGAGGCTGACTGGGGAGGATCATTTGAGGTTGGGGGTTCAAGACCAACCTGAACAACACAGTGAGACCCATCTCTACAAAAAATAGAAAAATAAGCCAAGCCTGGTGGCATACACCTGTAGTCCCAGCTACTCAGGAGGAGCTCTTCAGCCTGGAAATTTGAGGTTGCAGTGAGCAATGAAGGTGCCACTACACTCTGGCCTGGGCAACACAGCGAGACTCTGTCTCAAAAAAAAGAGAAAGAAAGAAAGAAAGAAAAAGAAAAGAAAAATAAACATATACTTAGTTTAGTATTTTTTTTTTTTGTAGAGATAGAGTCTCCCTTTGTTGCCCTCAGTAGAGTGCTGTGGCGTCACACAGCTCACAGCAACTTCCAACTCCTGGGCTTAGGCGATTCTCTTGCCTCAGCCTCCCGAGGATCTGGGACAACAGGTGTCCGCCACAACGCCTGGCTATTTTTTTGTTTTGCAGTTTGGCCAAGGCCGGGTTTGAACCCGCCACCTTCAGTATATTGGGCTGGCGCCCTACTCTATGAGCGACAGGCACCGTCCCTAGTTTAGTATTTTTGTTCTAGCTGGGGGTAATTTGAAGAGGATATAATCAGAATGCCACTTATCAAGAAATAGCAATAATGGTCTGGCACTGTGGCTCATGCCTGTAACCCTATCTCTGGGAGCCCAGGGCAGGTGGATTGCCTGAGCTGAGGAGTTCATGACCAGCCTGAGTAAGAGTGAGACCCTGCTTCTAAAAAAAAATAGCTGGACTTTGTGGTGGATGCCTGTAGTCCCAGCTAATCAGGAGGTTGAGGCAAGAGAATCACTTGAGCCCAAGAGTTTGAGGTTTCTGTGAGCTATGATACCCTTGCACTCTACCAAGGATGACAAAGCAAGACTGTTTCAAAAAAAAAAAAAAAAGAAAGAAAAGAAAAGAAAAAACAGAAAAAGAAACAACAATAACAAGATCCTCTTGCCATTAAAAAATTGCCAGCTATTTTTATTATTTTTTTTTGTTACTGCATTTTATGTATGTATTTATTTATTTATTTTGAGATAGAGTCTTACTTTCTCGCCCTGGGGTAGAGTACTGTGGCGTCATAGCTCACAGCAACCTCAAACTCTTGGGCTCAAATGATCCTCTTGCCTCAGCCTCCCAAGAAGCTGGGACTTTAGAGCCTGCCACAACATCTGGCTAGTTTTAGAAGCATGGGGGCAAGAGGGGGCGGGTCATTCATGCTCAGGCTGGTCTCGAACTCCTGAGCTCAAGGAATCCACCCACCTCAGCCTTGCAGAGTGCTAGGATTATAGGCATGAGCCACCTCACCCGGCCTGTTACTGTATTTAAAATTTGTCCTTAGTTACAAATATCTAATTTCACAACCATCTTTGGATTTTTTTTATTCAGTTCATACCAATAATACCTACCTTTCAATTAATGAAACCAGCCAGTAAGTTCACATGACATCCCATGAGTCTATTGATCATAAATAGTCACTTAGGACAAAGTATTTAATAGGTGGTAGAAAACTTAGATTGTAATCCTACGTATTCTATAAACTCTTCAAAGCGTTTTTAGATTGCGTAAGCCTTGAGAGCAACAGAGCTCTGAAAGGGACAAATGGATCAACAAGAGAGAAGACTTGCCGTGAAGTTCAGAGGCAGGGAACACTGATCCCATCGCAAATCTCATCAGAAGCTTCCATGTTCTTCATATTTCACGGCGTCCTTATAGAAGAACTAAACTGCAAAATAACCAGGACTACAAAAGCAGCATATTTTAAGAAGGGGGTTTACCTTCTACTGAGGGCAGCCAAAAGCAAAAAAATAGGGGCCACAATGAACAGACGTCCTTACAGTGCTGTTACTGCTTCAGCTCATACTTTGATCTAAGTGCTCACGACTCCTACTTGCCTAGAACGCCCATTTTTATTAGTATTGTATTGAGATTGTATTACACATACTATTATTCGCATGAGTGAATAATTACTATGGGTTGTTATTTTTTGCAAAGTGCAGCTTTTAGTCTTTATGTTGCCATTCGAAGTCTGATCATTTTTGTTTTGATGTGTCGACCTGCAACACTGAGGGAAAGAGAGCTGCAGAAATCCCTGTTCTGTGAATCAGGAGACTCTATAAACATGCGGTAGAGCTCAAGAGCCTCAGTAGCCTTTACGTAAACGATGAATTTAATGAATCATTCTACTCAAAAAATGCCTTCTAGATACTAAACCTTTGCATTAAGCATCAGATCTGGTGTCCCTAGGGGGTGCTTTGATTCCTTCCTGGTATTTAAGTCCCAGTAACGTGGTGGTATACCGTAGTTCACATTCTGTCTAACCGTGTGCTACCTGTCAGGTACAAATTCCACTGAGCTCTAACCACAGATTTACCCTTCGGTTATTGAGGCAATTTTGTGTTGCAGATATATTGATAGAGCATTTTTTTCAACTCTGTGTAGATACTGATTTACTGTGTTTAAGACCAATTCTGGGAGTGTGTGTGTGTGAGAGAGAGAGAAAGAGAAGATGTATGTGTGTGCCACCACTCACATGTTTGGGTATAGATACATTTGTGTACAGTGTTTTCCTACCTCGGAAGCCATAAAACCAAGAAATAGGTATTACTCTTATTAAAAAAAAAAAAAAAAAAAGGCGGTGCCTGTGGCTCATCGAGTAGGGCGCTGGTCCCATATACCAAGGGTGTGGGGTTCAAATCCGGCCCCACTGAACTGCAAAACAGAAAATAGCCGGGCGTTGTGGTGGGCGCCTGTGGTCCCAGCTACTCGGGAGGCTGAGCTAAGAGACTCGCCTAAGCCCAGGAGTTGGAGGTTGCTGTGAGCTGTGTGATGCCACAGCACTCCACCAAGGGTGATAAAGTGAGACTCTGTCTCTACAAAAAAAAAAAAAAAAAAAAGGTTGACTCAACTACAAAATACCATCAATGGGAGAAATTGAGCTTTGGAATCATTGATTTGGCATCTCCTGGAATATGATGTAATTTGCTAGTGAAATTCTCACTAACATCAAAGCGCTTCCCCTTATTTTGCCCTTATTTTGCAGCTCTTTTTCTGCTCTCCCCTGTGTTGCAGGTTTGTAATGTTTGAGCACAACAATTCCTGGGTGAATTTCCTATTTGCCTCTGTGCCTGTTATTTGTGGCAGAGAACTGTGCCCGGTCAGCAGCTCTAGACCTGGGGCCCATGGACACTAGATGCTGGGCTTCAGTGGAAAGACAGATCTGCTTAATTTTGTCCCAGGTGAAGGAGTCCAGCCGTTCCTAGCTTGGACTACTGGAAGGTTCCCACATCCTCTTTTTTCCCATTAGTTGAGATGACTTGCAGTAGAAATTGTCCAGTGAGTGTTAAGAACTTATTGAAAGATATCTTAGTTTTATAGTTTTGTTGTTAGGGCAAAAAGTGAGAATTCTTACTTCTGTGTTAAATGTTAAATGAAAATAAATGCTGATATATTCTTAGATGCTTAGCAAACCAGAATCAATAGTTAGTTTTGAAAAATTTCCCATACATCCTGGAATTCTGGAACTGTCAAATTGGGTTGGTTAAAAAGTCAAGCTCTTTTAAATTTTTCGGTGAGAGCGCCGTGAATTACAAGCCTAAACATCTAGACTTTCACTTTTGAAATTTTAACTCTTTTCTTGTGGCCAGTTATAAACCACTTTTTAAAAAAGCTATTGCTGAGGGGTGGTGCCTGTGGCTCAGTGGGTAGGGTGCCAGCCCCATATAACTAAGGGTGGCGGGTTCCAACCTGGCCCCAGACAAACTGCAAAAAAAATAGCCAGGTATTGTGGCGTGCACCTGTAGTCCCAGCTACTTGGGAGGCTAAGGCAAGAGAATCGCCTAAGCCTAACGGCTGGAGGTTGCTGCTGTGAGCTGTGATGCCACAGCACTCTACTGAGGGCGATAAAGTGAGACTGTCTCTTAAAAAAAAAAAAAAAAGCTATTGCTGACAGTTTAAATAAAGGAAAGGGGCTTGGCGCCTGTGGCTCAACCGGCTAAGGCGCCAGCCATGTACACCTGAGCTGGCGGGTTCAAATCCAGCCTGGGCCCACCAAACAACAATGTCGGCTGCAACCTAAAAATGGCCGGGCGTTGTGGTGGGCGCCTATAGTCCCAGTTACTTGGGAGGCGGAGGCAAGAGACTCGCTTGAGCCCAGGGATTGGAAGTTGGTGTGAGCTGTGATGCCACGGCACTCTATCCAGGGTGACAGCTTGAGGCTCTGTCTCAAAGTAAATAAATAAATAAATAAAGGAAAGGAATACAAAATTCCCTGGACAGGTAGCATCTGCATATATGCATGTGTTTTCTTGCTTGGCTCTTTAAATCATTTATAATATTATGATTGTAAGATTACATTATTGTATAGTCATTTGAGTAATCTAAAGTTCAAAGTTAATATTTGTTATATATCCTGAATCAAGGACCAGAAATAGGAAAAAAAGGAAATAAGATATAATATAAATATCAATGATATTTATGCTAAAACATTTTTGTTATGCAATGATAAATATATATTTGACAATTCCAAAATTGAGAGATGAATGGGAAGACAGTACAACTATAATTGCTATTTCTCAAGCCAGTAAATTCAGCATGACTATAAAAGATTAAGCAGAGTTTATTCATGTTTTTCTATTTTATTTTACTGATTAAAGCAGGCATTTTAAAATACTGATTGGAAAATCTATATCTGTATATATCACCTTCCAATGCATTACTGTTGAAGTTTGTTAAATTGTCTTTTTGAAAAAAAAAAAATGCTTGGAAAGATTGAGCCCTATCAATAGCACTTCATTTTTTCTAAACAAAGTCAAAATTATCTTTGGATGATCATTTGAATATTTTATTTAGATCTTTTAAAGAATGAACAATGTCACTAGAGAAGATACCTGCTTTAAATCTTTTTCAATTTCTTCCACTTTGCTTTATTTTTATCTCATAATTTCACAATAGTCTCACTTTTGGCAAGGCTCAATGCACCTTAAGATTCTTAAGAATTTTGAATTTGTTAAGAATTTTTAACAAATGGTAAAGAACTTAGGACAGATTCTATTAGAATCAAAGGAAGATAAAAAATGTAATTTGGCTTGGCGTCTGTAGCTCAGCGGCTAGGGTGCCAGCCACATACACCAGAGCTGGTGGATTTGAATTCAGCCCACGCCTGCCAAACAACAATGACAACTACAACAAAAATAGCTGGGCATTGTGGCGGGTGCCTGTAGTTTCAGCTACTTGGAAGGCTGAAGCAAGAGAATTGCTTAAGCCCGAGAATTAGAGGTTGCTGTGAGTTGTGATGCCACAGCACTCTACCCAGGGCAACATAGTGAGACACTGTCTCAAAAAAAAAAAAAATTGGACTAGGATGGAAGAAATAGTGATAACCTCAAACCCTGTAACATTTTGTTTTATTTGTTAATAATCAAAGAAAATTAATATTCTTGGAATGCCCTGAGTCCAGAAAGAACCACAGGAGTAGTGGTTGGCAGTCTTACATTTGGATACATACTTAGATCCAAGACTTAGTCTTTATCTACAGATCCAAGACTTAGTCTTTATCTACAGATCCAAGACTTAGTCTTCATCTACAGATCCAAGACTTAGTCTTTATCTACAGATCCAAGACTTAGTCTTTCTTTATCTACAGATCCAAGACTTAGTCTTTATCTACAGATCCAAGACTTAGTCTTTCTTTATCTACAGATCCAAGACTTAGTCTTTCTTTATCTACAGATCCAAGACTTAGTCTTTATCTACAGATCCAAGACTTAGTCTTTATCTACAGATCCAAGACTTAGTCTTTATCTACAGATCCAAGACTTAGTCTTTATCTATAGATAAAGACTTTAGATCTTTCTGGAGCTTAGAGTGTTAACTACTCCGAGTTTATGAGAAACTAGAAGGAATTTCCTTCCCCACCAGATTTTCAGCCACTATAATGATAGCTATAACTTTGCTTCATGTGTAAGGAGGACAAAGGTTTTTTAAAAAGTGATTCTTTAACATTTAAGAATGTTAGGTGAACATTTGGAAAATTAAAAGAGTAATAGAAGGAAAGAATATAAAATATTACTATTAGTGCTACTATTACTATTAGTACTGTTAGTACTAATACTAGTAGTAATAATAGTATATTATACTGTTATTATTATAATACTATACAGTAATATAGTATTATATTATTATAATATTAGTGCTATTAGTAATAGTACTAATAGTAATATTTTATAGTCTTTCCTTCTATTACTCTTTTAATCTAGTTATAGTATTAATAATATATTAGTACTAATGGTAATATTTTATATTAATAGTAATATTAGTGTTAGTACTAATAGTATTAATACTAATAATATGCCCTTGGCTTGTAGCCTGATTAACTGATAATACTTTCACAGGGCAGAAGCAAGAAATAGAAGAGAAAACCTTCTAAATCTATAGATTATAGCCCCGGGCGCAGTGGCTCACGCCCGAAATCCTAGCACTCTGGGAGGCCAAGGCGGGTGGATTGCTTGAGCTCAGAGTTGGAGACCAACCTGAGCAAGAGCAAGACCCCATCTCTACTAAAAAGAAAAATCTAGCAAGGTGTTGTGGCAGGTGACTATAGTCCCATCTATTCAGGATGCTAGGGCAAGAGTTTGAGGGTGCTGTGCGCTATGACAATACCATGGAACTCTACCCGGGGCAACAAAACAAAACACTGTCTCTAAATAAATAAATAAATAAATGTATAGGTTATAGAAAAGCCAGCTGCCTGAATGGCTCAGCAGACCTAAGTCATCCAGCCATAATAACCAATTTAAACTAAATTGTAATACTCTTTTCCTGACACTAGACATACACAGAAAAGTGTCATTTTAAGTTCATGTCAGCTCTATTTGATATAAATAGAGGCCATTTGGAGACAGTGATTCATTGTTTACCAAATTAGAATAGCCACCTTGTCTGTTTGCATGGAGCCTTGTCATAGAATTAAATACTTGTCTGCATGCTGTTACTTACGTAGTTCATTTGCATTTTATTTGCATAACTCTAAAGTAAATTAGAATGATACATTGCAGCCTTAGTTTATCATGCTTGTCTTTTATTTTGTAAGAAAAATTCCATATGCGATCATTTGACTATGACTAAACTGGCACTCTTTTTCACAATATTTGTAGCAACGCTTCTGACCTCTGGGACTACTGCAACAGTAGCCCTGCTGCGAGATGGTATCGAACTGGTCGTTGCCAGTGTTGGGGACAGCCGGGCTATTCTGTGTAGAAAAGGAAAACCCATGAAGTTGACCACTGACCATACTCCAGAAAGAAAAGATGAAAAAGAAAGGTACTACTGCCGCTGATAAAACATTCTAGGGCTGCTCAGCTCCTGTGGCTCAAGCAGCTAAGATGCCAGCCACATACACCTGAGCTGGTGGGTTCGAATCCAGCCCGGACCCACCAAACAACAATGACAGCTGCAACCAAAAAATAGCTGGGCATTGTGGCGGGCGCCTGTAGTTCCAGCTACTTGGAAGGCAGAGGCAGGAGACTCGCTTGAGCCCAGGAGTTGGAGGTTGCTGTGAGCTGTGATGCCACATCACTCTATCCAGGGCGACAGCTTGAGGCTCTGTCCCCCCCCCCCAAAAAAAAAACATTCTAGGGGGATGACATTCATGACACAGTTAAAATTGTACATAAAGGGAGGTCATGCTTAAGTTAAACAGTGACTTGGTTTTCTGCAGATCACGTCATTGTCTTTTAATTTTTTCCTGACCAGGATCAAGAAATGTGGTGGTTTTGTAGCTTGGAATAGTTTGGGGCAGCCTCACGTAAATGGCAGACTTGCGATGACAAGGAGCATTGGGGATTTGGACCTTAAAACCAGTGGCGTGATAGCAGAACCTGAAACCAAGAGGATCCAGGTCAGAAAGGCCCTGTAAACACTTGATAGATATGCTGGGGATGAGTTTGGGTATGTCCCTAGCTGTGCGCTTTCTTGGAAGCCTTAACTAAAGCCCAAAATAATTTTTAAAGTGAAGTCAATTATGAAAGGATAAATAAACTTTTCAGATAAACTAGGTGCTATTTTTCTAGCTAACATGTGAAGAAGTCTTTGGTTTTTGTTTCACCTCTGCTGTGGAATTCTCCTAGTGGAACACCTCTGCTGTAACCTTGCCTACACGTGGTCATCCATCTCCAGTTAGAAGCCGGCCCTGACTTCCTTCTCTGCCAAGCTAAACAATCGCTCACCTCTATTTCTGTGGCGTCCTTTGCATGCTACTGATCCATGCCCCCAATGTCCCCAACACACACTGTCCCCAACACACACCCAGCCTGTCAGCTGAGGTTTCCTACTCTGAAGCCTCCAAGTCAATTATCATACTCGCTTCCAATACTGGCAGCAAACTTGTTCATTTCATCTAACAAATACTTATGCGGGATTTACTGTGTGCTAAACTCCTTTCAAAACTGGAGACCACTGTCCTCATTTTACAAGGAAAACAAATCTAAAGCATACAGAGGTCAATTTAGCTTTGCTCACTCAGCCAGATAATTGCGGAATGATTCGAAGGTTTCTCTAGTGCCGGAGATAGCACTCTTTTTTTATTTCTGCAGTTTTTGGCCAGGGGTGGGTTTGAACCCGCCACCTTCAGCACATGGGGCCAGCGCCCTACTCCCTTGAGCCACAGGCGCTGCCCAGAGTTAGCACTCTTAACTATGGCATTGTGCTGCCTCTCAGCATTCAGCTAGCTGAGGTTTAGCCTTAGTGGTGAGCACTAAATGTTGCTACTTTTACCCTATCTATAGGCTTCGTATTTTCACAGTTGGCCTACAAACTCTTGCATAGAGGACCACTCCGCAAAACAGATAAAACCTTTGAATTAAATATGGGGAAAGGGGCAAGGGAGGGCAGGGGAGGGGGGAGGATGGGTGGAGGGAGGGTAATCGCTGGGACCACACTTACGGTGCATTTCAGAAGGGTATAGGTGAAACTTATTGAATGCAGAATATAAAGGTCTTAACACAGTAACTAAGAAAATGCCATGAAGGCTATGTTAACCAGTTTGATGAAAATATTTCAGATTGTATATGAAACCACATTGTACCCCATGATTGCATTAAACCACACAGCTATGATTTAATTTAAAAAAAAAAATCTTTGAATTAGCAAGGTTATTCTAAGGTAGAGTCTCCTGTATAACCATGTACGTCTGGTTCTACTTGCAGCTACAGCACGCTGATGACAGCTTCCTGGTCCTCACCACAGATGGAATTAACTTCATGGTGAACAGTCAAGAGATTTGTAACTTTGTCAATCAGTGCCACGATCCCAACGAAGCGGCCCATGCGGTGACTGAACAGGTGATGCAGCAGAACTGCTAGAAAAGTCTGGGGAGTGGGTATAAACATCAACCTCCAACATGGGGCCTTGGCCCAGCCCGGAGTGGCTACCACAAGCTTGCGATTTCTTTGAAGTCTTGTGATTTAGCTGGAGGGTTACGGTGAATGTTATACTTGATTCTGTAATGTTTCCAAACAGAAGATTTTTACAATTCCCTCAAGTAGTTAGTAAAGCTAATATGCCAAGGAAATGTCCCATTTGTTTTTTTACCTTGTACACTCCTTGGAATGACAGTAACAGGAATAATATAATAATAATAAACAATGTGTCACCACTTTGTGTCAGACACTATTCAATATTAACTCATCTAATCGTCACAATGACCCTATGAGGTTGGAGCTGTTCTCATCCCTTTTCATAGATGAGGAAAACTAAGGTCCAGGGGCAGCAAAGTTAAGTAATTCCTGAAGGTCACAAGATTATTAAGTTATAGAACTGGTTTCATACTCACAGCCAGGTTCCACACGCATTAAACCATACCGTTCCAAGTGAATATGCAGTTTGAGGAACACTATAGCATACTCATTATCTGGTTATTAAAGATAAATATGTGAGGGCGGCGCCTGTGGCTCAAAGGAATAGGGCGCTGGCCCCGTATGCTGGAAGTGGTGGGTTCAAACCTGGCCCTGGCCAAAAACTGCAAAAAAATAAAAAAAATAAAACATAAATAAATATGTGCAAAAGACAAACCAAAACAATAGAAAGGTACATGGATGAGGTTGTGTGTTACTTACAGGTATAAAGCTGGATGATATCCGGTGAAGACAATGTAAAATTTGCTTTGTATTGTTTAATATTCTCTTTTGCTTAACTGTTTTAAGTTATAGCTGTTACTGATCAGCAGAGTCATGCTCTAATTCAACAACTAATTTTGCATTTCCCAAATTAAGACAAAATATCTTACTTTAAAAATATTATTGTCATGAACTAGATGGGCCAGCAGACTCATGATGCTTGAATTATTTACTTGGTTACTGTCTTAATCAGTGTCAAACAGGGTCCTCATAAAATGTAGGAAAGGAGCCCCTTGCCACAGGTAATCTCTTCCTTCCTAATTGCAATTGCTTGTCTTATAGAAAAGTGTGTTCCAGTTCTCAAAAGCAACGATATTTGTAATGACTACACAGTATACCATCTTATTTGTGGAATACATTCCTGTAGTCAGCAAATTTTATGTTCACTATAATAAACATTCTTTTTTCTTTTTTTTGAGACAGAGTCTCACTTTGTCGCCTTGGGTAGAGTGCAATGGCATCATTGCTCACAGCAACCTCAAACTTTTGGCCTCAAGCAATCCTCTTGCCACAGCCTCCCCAGTAGCTGGGACTACAGTCACCTGCTATAACACCCAGCTATTTTTTTAGAGATGGGGTCTCACTCTTGCTCAGGCTGGTCTCCAACTCCTAAACTCAGGAGAACTACTGTGCCTGGCCTTTATAATAAACATTGTGATAATTGTGTGAATCTATTTCCTTGAAATATAATTTTCTTAGGTTATATTCTAAGAAATAAAATTTCTAGATGAAAGGATACAAAGTGGCTCAGCGCCTGTGGCTCAACGGGC
>CAUYRH010103583.1:0-19454 GCA_963574655.1 Perodicticus potto | reverse complement strand
TGTCACCCTGTGTAGAGTGCTCTGGTGTCACAGCTCACAGCAACCTCAAACTCTTGGGCTTAAGTGATTCTCTTGCCTCAGCCTCCCAAGTAGCTGGGACTACAGGCGCCCAGCACAATGCCTAGCTATTTTTGTTGTTGCAGTTGTCATTGTTAGCTGGCCTGGGCTGGGTTTGAACCTGCCAGCCTGGGTGTATGTGGCCGATGCCCTACCCACTGAGCTATAGGCACCACTCTTATATTTAAGAGTTTTCCTGATTACTGCTGAAAAAGTCACTTGGTAAAACTGATGCCATAAAAAAAGTTCTTTTGTTTGCACATGTTCTTATACATGTATGTGTATTGTTTTATATGCATGTATTTAACATTATGTAAATGGTGACATAGATCTCACTCAGTTTCTTATTTTGCTCAGCACTATGTTTTTAAGATCCTCCAGTGCTGCTATGTGCCCCACAGTGCTCACTCACTGCATCCTGTGTCAGGGGGTTGCGGATACAAACCTCCACCCTCCCACCCCAGTTTGGGCAAACTGTCCTCCAAAATGCCCGGGCCAGTCCACACCCCACTAGCAGTGCCCAGGGTTCCCTCTCTCCACCACACCACCTCCATCTGGCATTATCCAGCCTTTTGGCGTTTACCTGTGGTGTCTCCTTGTCATTTTAATCTGCATTTTTCAGGTCACTAGTGAATTGTGTGTCTTTTCATAGTTTTAGCTTTTTTAGGTTTCCTCTTCTGTAACCGTCCTTGTGGAAACGTTTGGCTTTTAGGGTGACCAGGGAGAACTTCCATGCGGAAGTCATGACTTATTTATTTATTTTTTTAAGGCAAGCACAGAACAAAAGTTTATTGAGGGAGAGAAAGGTAGATTTACAGAGTAAGAGAAAGATACAGGCTTACAGAGCAAGATGCATTTGCTATAGACAGCAAATGGACTCAGGTTGCCAGGACAAGTAGGCAGAGAGACCTGGAATGCACTTTATATTTATGTTCAATGTAGCAAATCTGATGTGTAAAGAGAGAACCGGAGTAGGACAAGAGTGGGAGCTGGTACACTGTAGTCTAGGTGCATGAGGAAAGAGGTGTGTGTGTGTGTGTGAGAGAGAGAGAGAAAAAGAGAGAGGGAGAACAGTAGTGGTAAGTGGTCCAATTCCACATACACTTTGAAGATATTGCAGACAGGATCTGGTGAAGAACTTGGATGTGTGATGAGAGATGAGTCAAAGATGACTCCAGGGGGCTGCCATTTTGAGGGAAGGAAAATTTGCACACTGGAGTCGTTTATTAGGTGCCCAAATGGAGACATTGAGTGAGCAGTTGGATGTATGTGGCTGCAATTCAGGGGCAAGGGCTGAGCTGGAGATGTGAGTCTGGGAGGATTCTGGGTACAAATGGCATCCGAAGCCTTGAGACCAGGAGGGAGCATGAATTGATAGAGAAAAAGAGAGGGTTGTGACTGAGCCCTGGGACACTCCAATAGTAAAGGGAGAAGAGGGGGGACCAGAAAAGAAGGCAAGAAGTAACTCCAGAGAATGGTTTCCTGGATGCCAAGTTAAGAAAGTGTTTCAAGGAAAGGAGTGATCGGCTGTGTCAAAAGCTGCAGGTGAGCCAAATAAGGGGAGTACTGAGAAGCGACAATGGAGTTTAGCAAAGCGGAGGTCATTGATGACGTTGACAAAGGCGGTTTCAGAGGAAGGGTGGAGTTGGAAAGCCGACTGGAGGAAGGGGAGGAGGAGGATCGAGGAATGGGAAATAGAGTAGGCAAACCTGTCTAGGAATTTTACTGTAAAGTGAAGCAGAAATGGATGGGTAGCTGGAAAGTGGTCATTCTTTTTTGACGGGAGAAATTAAAATATATTGGTATACTGATGATAAAAAGGAGAGGGGGAAAAATGATATAGGAGAAAATGGGGAGAATTGCTAGGTCAATATTTTTGAGAAAATTAGAGGCCAGGATTCGATGCGTGAGTGTAGGAACGGGTCTTATCAGGCCGTTTATACATAGTTACAGGAGCTGAGTAAACGAAGGGCTGTGAACTTGTGAGCTTACTGATCCCCACGATTTTCTTAGTGAAATAGGAAGCAAAGTCATTACAAAAGAGCGAGGATGAAGAGGAAGTGAAGGAGGTTTTATGAGAGTGGAGAAATCTGATACAATTATTTAGAATTACAGGAGGGGCAAGTTGAGGGGTATTTGAAACCCTGCTGAGAAACCGGGAGAGGTGCATTTTGCCTTGTGAGATTAGTCCCTCTAGGCGCTCGGTAGCCAGCGTTCCGTTTCCTTGGAGACCGAGACGCGAGGAAACCTCCGGTGTCCACGAGAAATTTGAGTGCCGGGGTCGCGCCCATCTACTTTGAGACAAGAAAGTTGGAGGTGCCGATCAGAGACCCACGAACGCACGACTTTTCTTCCCTTCTCCCCAATGGAGAACGTCTTACAGAAGTAGGTAAAAAGGAGCTGCGGCGGAATGGTGGAGCGCGCATGCGTATCCCTGCCGTTGCCCCGCCCTTGCCTTGAGGACGACCGGCCGGCCTCTGACCCCGCCCCTCCCCGCCCACAACGTCCTCGCCCCGCCCCACCCGCCTTCTTTACCTCACTCTGCTCTTGTGCAGCGTAAACTATCTATAGTTTTGAGTTCGAGGCTCCACGCTTGTTTTAAGTTTGCTGCCTGCAGCCCCATAGGGTGGAAATAATGGAAATTTTTTCTCACCTCAACTCTTTCCAGATCCGCCCGCTCTTGGACTTACTTCGCGGTCCCCAAGTTCCAGGATCTGGTGAGTCTGGGAGGGGGTACCTGCTGACCCTGCAGTAAGTAAGCCTTCAGTAATCACGATGATGACTGCTCTGGGTGATAGAGGCTGGAGACCTGAGTTCCAGTCCTAGCTGTGGCACCCGGAGCAAGCCTCTGAACCTCATTTTTCTCTTCTCACATACCTTATCAGAATGTTGAGAGTGTATAACGTTGCTCTCTTATTATCTCTGATTGCTACTCTGGTTTTCTGAGGGTGGGTATTGGGTTTTTTCCATGCCTTCTGTTTCTCACAGTTCTTAGCACCTCACAGCTTGGATGTACTTAGTAAATTCTGGCTGGCTGATTAAAAAAAAGTGATAGCTAGCATTTATAGAACACTTACCACATGCTTTGTAAGTATCATCTTTTAATTTTCTGCATCCATAGAGGTAGGTTTTATTATTAGGTACACTTTCCAGATGGGAAAATTGAGGCTCAGATAGGTAATGCCATTTGCTGGAGGTCACATACAATATCTCTGTAAACAGGGTGGAGCTGGGATTTGAACCCATTGTGCTGTATGACTGATTGTGTTTTGTCTGATAGGATTATGTTCCATGGCAGCGATCCAAACAGAAAAGCAAACCATCTACTCTGCTTTCAGTCCCAGAAGACAGTGACAATGATAAAAGCAAAATGAAAACTTTGACTAAGATGCAGACAGGTCAGCAAAAGCACTTGGAGGCTGGTGTGGGGGTTGAGGGCAGGATAGAATGAATGCTCTTGGCCCTTAGTGACACCAGTCATACTAGGATAGGCTAACTGATATAGCAAATATCCTTCAAATTGTAAGTATTAATATTAATGTTTTTTTTCAGAGTGTGCATTTGTAGATCTAGGGGAAAGGGGTAATCTGTACCACATGGTCATTTAGGGATGCAGCCTTCTTTGCCCTAGGGGCCTTGAAGTCCTCTGCTGGATACTTCTGCATCCAGCTGGCAGAGAGGGAAGAGAGAGCAAGAACATGGACAATTTTGTGGGTAGTGTGTTGGGGGGCCCAGACTTGAAGTGATGTATCACTCCCACTCATATCCCAGGGGCCATAACTCAGTCAATAGCCATCCCTAACCACAGGGAAGGTGGGGGAATATAGTGCATCTGTGTTTCAGAGTTTCACTTTATTGTCCTCGGTAGAGTGCCATTGCGTCACACAGCTCACAGGAACCTCCAACTCCTGGGCTTGGGCGATTCTCTTGCCTCAGCCTCCCGAGTAGCTGGGACCAAAATTCAGATAAATTCTTGAGATTTGTATCAGCGTCCTTTCTTTGTGGAAATTCATGGAACTTTAAGTGAGAAATACTACGTCTTATGAGATTTCACTTGTAAATATCAGTCCTTGGGGAAATAAATACCGAAAGAGAGAAACTCAATATAAAGAGTTGAAGGAAACTTGATGTTCTTGAGGAAATAGAAAAGGATGAGGTTAAATATATACAAACACACTAGGCAAACCTTCAAGGAGTCTGCTCATGTCATACTCGGAGAGTGAAGAGAGGGCTAAAAACAAAGATGTCTGCATATGCAAGGTGGGAAATGGGGGGTTGAGAGGTGAGGGATTTTGCCTTAAGCCAGCACAGGCTCTGCATACAAAATGCCAGGTGGGAATCCTGGCTGTAACTTTCATTGGGTTTTAGATACTTGTGTGCAAAAGTAGCATGCTAATGATATCTGATATATAGGATCCTTGTGAAGTTGGCTCAGGCAATCTAAGCAACGTGCTTGGCCTTCCATCCTGCTCAGTGAATGCCTGGTTAATATTGTTATGATGATTAGTCTTCCCCCTACTATTTACCTATTTGCCAGAAGAGGAAAGAACAAATAAATAAATGAAAAACAAATAATAAATGTAAAAACCTAAAAGTTGAAACTTGGAAAGAATAAACTTTGGAAAGAACTATCATTAACTCTCAAAATAGAGTTTTACCTTTTTATGACTTAATATAAACAGAATTGTAAAAATGGCATTCTTTCATGAATGGCATCTTTCCTCTTCTTCTTATTATTAGGATTCATTGAGGTACAAAGACGACTAAGGTTACACTGATTGCCGTTTGTTAGATAAAGTCCCTCTCGTAATTGTGTCCTGCCCCCAAGAGGTGTGCCACACACCGCAACTTCCCCTCCCTTTCCCTGCTCCCCTCTCCCTGATCCCTCATTCCCCTATCTCCCACCTTGTATTCAATCATCTACTGAAGAATGCCATCTTTCCTGAAGATCTGAGATTATTTAATTTGTTTGTTGCAGCTATCATTTGTTCTTGCAATTGGTCACTGGTGAAGTTTTCCACTGCATTGCAGATTTATGTTTGGTTTGTTTCCCAGGTTTGGCTACTGCGAATAATTCAGTTATAAATAAACTTAGTATAGGTAGTATAGTATAGGTATACTTAGTATAGGTATTGTGGTATACACATACATATATACATTTCTGCTGAAAATATACCAATGAGCGGAATGTCTTGGCTACAGAATAGACTTCTGTTCAACGTTAGGATCTACTGATGGGCACAGTCTCATTCAGAGTGGCTCTTCCCAGTGCGCACAGGCAGGAGCGGTGTAGAGGTATACAACCTAGGAGCAGTGTAGTGGTACACAGCCTAGGAATGGGGTAGTGGTACACAGTCTAGGAGCAGTGCAGTGTAGTGGTACACAGTCTAGGAGCAGTGTAGTTGTATAGAGCCTAGGAGCAGTGTAGTGGTATACAGCCTGGGAGCGGTGTAGTGGTATAGAGCCTAGGAGTGGTGTAGTGGTATAGAGCCTGGGAGCGGTGTAGTGGTACACAGCTTGGGAACAGTGTAGTGGTATACAGCCTAGAAGCACTGTAGTGGTATACAGCCTATGCAGCTCCAGGCATGGTTAATTGCTTCCACCTTTAATCATTCACAAGGGTGTATACTGCTAACTTCTGCAGAATGTATTAATCGCCTCTGTGCTTTGCTCATTATGGAGCGTTTAGGTAATAATATTTGGTGCATTGTCTGTTCAAGTTTTTTGCCCTTATTTCCCTTGGGTCATCGATCTTCCTAATTGGAGGTATTTGATTGTTCTAGATGTGGGCTGTTTTCCTGTTCTGTGTCCTGGAAGTGTCTCCTCCTGCTCTGTTGCCTACCTTTTATATCTGCCAAGGGATTTCACAGCCGTGGAGATTCGGTGGAACCTCTGGGCTGGTTTGGATATGGAAATACTGTCTAACCTGGTCTTTTTTTGATATTTCTGCACTTTCACATTTATTATTCAATAAAATATTGCCAATATTTCCCTGCCCCCACAGCTAATTCCCTGTCTGCATTGATCTGCACAAAATCATTGTTTCAGCACTTTTAACTAATTGCAACTCTGTAATAATGATACAGAGCTGCTTTTTTCCTACTGAACTATTCTGTGTAACATCATATTCCAAGAGTGTCCATCTTTCAATAGGTGTTTTACACAATTCTTGTCACTGGTTAGAATGGATTCCTTCTCTTCTGCTTTGCATTAATGAAGTAGTTGAAGAGACAGCTCTGTATTTTTGAGGAGGGAATCACCTCTTGCTTGTCAGCTAGCACAAAAAGATCTGGTATACGTTGTAGAACTCAGTCATGTTCCTTTCTAGGTAACACTATTACATATTCCTGATGGTAAGTGAACTAAACTGAAACTCAAGCTCTCATTATTGCTCCTAATTATTTGAGTAAGAAGATAAAATTGTACATGAGGGTCCTGGACTATACAGATACTTTGGAATTCCACATTAGTTGATGGGATAGCAATATGTGTTGAATTAATAAGCTTTCCTCACAATTATGGAAATTAAAGTTTTAAGTTAAACTTTACATACTTTAAAAATATGATTATACAGATATAATAAAAGTTACGTTTTTATCTTAACTTCTAAACTGGAATAATAAAAACTTTCCATGCTAGAAGGATAAATTAAAGAACTAAAGAAGAGTGAGAGAGGTTCATGTAACTTATATATAAAATGGCTCTTGTAACTTATGAATAAGGAGTGGTTGGTGAGTCAAAGAACGCTTTGTTCCAAATTAAAAATAGAATTATCTGTATAGGTTTAACCAACAGTAGATTCATGAATGTTTGCAGCCTACTAAGTATGTACAATGTATATATAAGAAATCATTACCTTATAGAACAAGTTTTGAATGTTAAATTATTATCAAAAAATAAGGATTTAAGCAAATTTGAAAACCATTCCAAACAATAATTGAATATTTATAGGATTGTAATTATATGTCGTATATTTAAATGTCATATACATATAATTATGATTATATATGGAATGTATGCTAAGCCATGTATTCAGATACAATCATGGGATGATTAGAATCATGGAATAAATGCATAGGAATTTACAGTCACAACTACATTGAGTTTACTCCATTTCTTTAATTCATGTAAAATAATGTAAAGCCCATAAGCCTTGGAGATTCAATGATGAGTAAAATCCAGACACTGTTCTTTCAGCTTTAAAGGATAAACTATATAATTTGTGAGAGTTCTTTGGTTCCTCAACAAAATATGCTGTTTTTAACATATCAGGAAAACATTTTCAACTCTCAATAGAATGAACAGGGGAAACTTATGTGAGTTTACACATATATAGCACAATGGTATGCACGTTAAAGGGATATAAAATTGTGGACCATGTATATGTCTACTTAAATAAAATGTTATCAGCCTGTGTAAAAATGTTTATTATGTTGAGTCTGAGAGTGAGAAGTCAAGGGCAATGCACAGACCTGTAGCATCAGGACTAAGTTATGTAAGTACTCGAGATGCAAATGAGTGCAGAAATGATGACGAGTAGTTGCAACCTGATTCTGTGCCTCAGTATTACTAATACGAACTGTAGGACACAGATATAACCTCGACTTTTGGTAAAGCTTTTGTTTTCAATAGTATGCAAACTAATTATCGCATAAATTTTGAAAGAAATCTCTATGGCCCTCCTTACAATATTTCTGGGTTTTCAAAAGTGAGGCCTCATCTCTCAATGTGTCTAATTAACTATCTTTGTGCATTGAGGCCTACAAAGTTCTTTTAAGATTCAATGCTAAAGATAGAAACTCATTTTTAAATGGTATCACAACCTGTTCTGGTAGCACTGTGGTTCTCAGTATAAAATGAAACACTTGAGAGTCTGCAGGCAAATTATCCTGTTAAATCATAGGCACCTGTCAGTGTTTCAGCTTTTTGAAAAAAACATTTTTATTGCGAGTTATTGAGATTATAGCAGCTAACTGTGAATGTACAAAAATTAAAAACTTAAGTTAAAAGTAGGTACAGGATGGGATTGGTTTGTTTTATGAGATACAAACATTATTGTGTATCTTATACATGATAGTATATCTGTATTTTATTACTTAAAGCTCTCACTGCATCTGAAAAATAAATGTATGTAAAAAAGTTGAAACTATAAGCATAGATATTGCTCCAAAAAAAATCACATCTCTGATTATGCCTTGGAATCAAATATGTTCTTGGCTCTAGAAGAATCTTGTCCTTATACCTAGTACCATTCTTTTTTGACAAGCAAAACACCATTAACACACATATATATTCTTTTAATTTCAGGAATAAAATATTATATTGAAAATTCTTCTTTCTTTATCTCAAATTCTAATTTAAGTGGAATCCAATGGTATTTGCTAAATCTGACAACCCTACTTAAAATAGAGAAATTTTAGAGGCAACCTAAATATTCATTCTTAGAATATTTGTATTTAACAAATAATTATATGAAACTTAATAAATTCTAGGCACTCTTCCAATCACTGTGAAATTTTTTCTAATTTTTTTTGCACTTCTAATCTTATTTTAGTATCTGCTTCTGAGACCATCCAGACTAACATAGAGAATCACTTTGTCCCCGCCGCCTCAAATGTTACTATTGAATCTGATGTTAGTTATTTGTTGTATGCTATGAATTAGTTGTAAGTATATACCCATGCCCTGATATGTATAAAAAAATCCATTTTTTTTTTTTGGAAGCTAGTGGTTTTTTTTTTTGTTTTTTTTAAATAATTTTCCCCTGTGATAATAATTTCTCCTACTGGGAAATAAACTGGAATTAACAAAGTGTACTTACAATTGCCTTGAAGATTCTATAACATATATATTAAGTGAATCAATATTTATGTCATGAATTTTTCTATATCCCATCACGACCAGTTATCTCGGATGTAAAATGAGGAGCCAGGCAGTGAGCATGCCTGGCAAAATTCAAAAACCAGGTTTCCTTAACTTTTCTTGGGTATCCATAGATTTCTAACACTAGGGGGCAGTAAGGGGGTGTTAATCATTTCTAAAAAGCGTCTAGAAAATATAACCAGCAGATGGTCAGGAGAGCTATTCTGATGAGGTTTAGTTTCGTTATTATTTGATGCTATCTGCTGTTGAAACTTTTTAAAAAGTTTGAAAAAGTAAAAGTGCTCATATCAATGGTTGTGTCATTTGTAGTTGATGCATTATAATGCACTAATAAATTTGAAGCCTTGAAGGGGGAATTTTCTCTGCTTTTTGACCAACAACTAACATAAATTCATGTTTTTTTTTCAAAAAAATAATTTTCAAAAGCAATACAGAATTATTACAATAATATGACATACTGAAAAGGACAAAATTATTGAGACACAGAACAGGTCTGACTTCCAGGGGATGAAAGTAGAGGGAAGAGAAACCTTAAGGGCAATGAAATCGGTCTGCATTATGATTGTAAGCTTGAATACACGACTGCCTTTTTGTTCAAACCTATAGAATATACACAAGAAATTATAATTTTATTGTACACATGTTAAAAATAAGTAGTTACATACATGCTTTTATTAGTCAATCACTGTATTTTTTGATATTTTTTGAAATATTGCTGCTAAATCATTGAAGAATTTTCTGATAATTGAAGCAGTTTGTAGGTGCCCCTCTATGTAACAAAATATGTGACAATTTCATGTATACAAAATAAGATAAGATAGAGAAATATAAAATAAGTGTTTGAGTACAAGTCTGTTTTTTTAATAAATGGCTTTTTACCCAGAGCCCCCTTTTGGTATGGGGTTGATGGATCAAGCGGTAGGTTTGCTTTTAGTTTTTTGAGGTATTTCCATACTATTTCCCTAGAGGTTGTAGTAGTTTGTAGTCCTACCAGCAGTGTCTAAGTGTTCAGTTCTCTCTGCATCTTTTTGATGAGAGGCATTCAAACTGGAGTTAGGTGAAAACTCATGTGGCTTTGATTTTTATGTCCTTAATGAGTAGTGATATTGAGCTTTATTATATAAGTCATGGGCCTTTGCATGTCTTCCTTTAAGACATGTCTATATCATAGCATTTACCAGGTTCTAAATGAGAATATTTGATGTTTTGGTATTGAGTTGTTTGAATTCCTAAATATTCTGGATATTATCACTTTGTAGATATATAGTTTGTAAAAAAATTTTTTTGGTTCAATAAGTGTCTCTTCACTTGGTTAACAGATTCTTTGTGCAGAAGCTTGTTAGTTGAATGTATTCACATTTGTTTATTCTTGCTTTTGTTACCTGTGCTTTTGAGATCTTATTCAACATTTTTTTCCCAGACTGATATCACAAAGCCTTTCCATTATGTTTTCTTCAAGTAGTACTTTATACCTTAATCCATTTTATATTGATTTTTATAATGGTGTGAGACAGTTAAGATACTACTATGAATAGCTACACGAAGTAAAAATTAAATTAGAAAGGAATATTCCTAGAATATAATTAAAAATTATTCAAATTACTCAGATTTAAGACAACATGATTAGATCACTAAACATTGCATAAATTTCATTGCTACTCAAGTCTCATAACTCTCAAAAGATAAGGACCTAGATAATTTACTTACAAGTTTAACCAGAACATGAAAGAAAAGATACCATGTCATATAAAGGTCTTTCCTACAAATTATATAAAACAGTCACTCTCTTAACTCAATTTCTAAAACTTGTATAATAGCATATCAAAATCATACAATTAAAATTTAGTTAAATGAACATTATAAGGTGACACGTTTTTGCATATATATGAAAACTCTAAGTGGCAACGATGTGAGGTGCTGGAAATGTTAATTAGCTCGATTGTGTGTGGTGATCACTTGGAATGTATACACATGTCTAAATCAAGTTGTAGACCTTAAGTAGATACGAATTATACCTTGATAAACTTAAAACTTCTAAATGAATTATTAGCAAATCTAATATAATATTTTAAGCAGATACCAGGATTTTTTTGTGGTTTTATACTAGCCACGCGAGTATGCATCAATTTTAGATAATCACAGCGTTGTCACGCTAAAGTAGAAACCAAATGATCATCCCTGTAGAGAGCCATAGATGTATTTCATGAATTCAGGTTTAAGACAATTTAGTTAACTAGGAACAGAATGAAACCTCATTAATCAACCTCAGGTTGATTTAAAAACTGTTAGTTAACTTGGAAAAGAATGAAACTACATTAAAAGGTTTCTCTCAAGATTGTACTACAAACAATGCACCCATTTGGAAAATTATCCAGATCTTGGATGTGAAGCAGAAAGAAGGTGGCTGTAAGTTCTTGCAATTTCATTGGCTCAACAAAAACTACTTTATTATCAAGAAGAACACACCTACATTTGATTTTGTTTTTCACTTGTTGAATAGAATCCAAACGCTATGAAATTTCATGTTTATCACAGACTACTTTCTGTAGAAAAGGTAGTCTCAAATGTCACAATTTTCTTTCCATATGGCATTGACTAGCTTCCTTGATTAAACACATACACATATTAACTTACTCACAATCCTGACTTACCAACTGGCAGGTCTTCTCATTACTTCATGAATGGAGTACAATTTTTGACACGTTTGATACATGTTCTTTCATATTTATGCAATGATCATATCTTTAAATTAAAAAGTTTCATTAGGGTGGCACCTGTGCCTCAAAGGAGTAGGGCACCAGCCCCATATGCCAGAGCTGGCAGGTTCAAACCCAGCCCTGGCTAAAAACTGCAAAAAAAAAAAAAAAAAAAAAAAAATTACATTAAAAATGGAAACCTTAGGGACATTTCCATTAAAGTTTGGAATGATACATGCTTACTAGCTTTGCCCTTTATTACACAAGATTAAACTATAAGTTTATATCTCTGTTGATTTATTAATAAACATGTATTATAAGCAAACATAAATGCAATATTGGAAAAGAAGGTGTGGTATGTAGGTGTCCATTTTGCAACATACTGGGCCAACTTTTCTCCTTCCACACATGAAAAAGACTCTAGTAGGTCGGCAGATATTTATCATGTTTTCACAAGATGTAAGCCACAACCATGACGTTTCATTCAAAGAATATTTTCCTGTGAGCAATGACTTTTAAAAATAGAAATGCTTATTTCTTATATAATGTATTTTGAATCATAAGAGAAATTTTTGTTCCCTTATTCATTCTACAAGTATTTATTAAACACTTCCCTGCATCAGGCAATTACTATGAATATGGTGGCCAACTGCGTGTACCTACTGTCAGGTAAGAGTGGGCCCATCTGGTTACCTAGGGAACCGTGACCAGGTTGATTATGGCTACAAAAAGATTTGAGAACCACTCAGTGTCTCTGTGTGTTCCAACAACGTTAATGCTTCCTGTTCCTAAGATGGGTTAAAAAACCAACATGAGAGCTCAAATGTGAAATCCCTGCCAAACATGAGTCATTTTCCTGATGATTTTCTAACTCTTCAGCATTTCTTCTCTCTCTATTTTTTTTGGTATTTTTTTTTTTTTTTTGGCTGGGGCCGGGTTTGAACCCACGACCTCTGCCATATGGGGCCAGCGCCTACTCCTTTGAGCCACAGGCACTGCCCCTCTCTGTGTATTTCATTCCTCTGTCAACCTTTTGGAAGTCTCCATCAATTTGAGTTAGGAAAACCAATTGTACTCTCTGAAAGCTGAACACACATCCATTGGAAGCTGATATCAAGACAAAATTTATCTAGATACTAACTTATCCATAAAAAACCCACAACAAAACTAAAAGGGAGAAAATCAAGAATGTATCAATATGCACAAGAGCAATAATAATTTAAAACATCTAAGTTTCTCATAAAGATATTTACCACATACTACTCAAGTTATATACAATGGACTGTTTCTGGCCCTGAGAATCTTTATCAATGATCCAACCTATATTTTAGAAATTGTATAGAAATTTTATATTATTTCGATTATTTTATTTTATAAATGTATCTTGCTGGACAGAATGAAAAATATATTTTTTTAAAAAGAGTATTTTACCAGATTATTTTAAGAGGCATGGTCTATAAAACAACTAAAATTATTAGTTTAGCATATGTGCCAAATTGCCAATGTAACATATTTTACAAATAGGCCATTCAAAATATATTTGTGATTCATATTCTCATATTAATTGCAACGATAACAGCCTTGAGCATCCAGGTTTTGTAAATGGAGAAACACTAGATAACCACTAGTCAAATGAGAATAATCCAAGTGTGTTGGATATAGGTTTACATAATCTTTAAATTTCCTTTCAATTCCATCTTTCTGTGTACCAAATGATCATGTCTATGTCATATTTTCAGTAATTTTTGCTAAATTTCTTATAAGTGATACAATTTTCCCTAAAATTACTTTGATTCATGTATATGGTAAGTGCATATTCATGGTTGAGTGGTAATATTCAAATTGAAGTTTTGTTCTATTTTATTGTTATTATTATTAGTAGCAGTAGTAGTAATAGCAATAGCAGTATTTTTGCCACTAAGAACATTTATAGCTTAACTACATCTCTGTGAGTTCTCACTTTGAGAAACAATTTGTTTTCACTTACCTAAGGAGAAAACTCAGGTTAAATTGTTCAGTTAGTTTGATTTGTAAAAAACGATTGACACCTGTAGCATCTGCATGGGTCAGAAACCCACTTATTTTCAATCTGAGACAATGGACATTTCTAACCTCTAATAAGAAACACACCTTTAACTGGAGTTTGTTGAAATAATTTCTAATAGATTTGATCTCTGGATTATTGTTTCCAGAGGCTTATATCTTCTCATTGCATTCTACTAATTTTATTTTGAATTGCCATTATTGCTTCAAGCTTGAATATATTTATTTTTTTCTTAATGTCTAAACATGAATCCAGCTAGTTCTTGTCCTCTGTACCGGAAATGTAATGAAATATGTAATTAGAGTAACATCTTCTATTGCCTCAAATGGATTTATCTCCTGAGTAAAAATTAAAGATATCAATAAGAATTGTTTCCTTTTAAGTACAAAAATTTTTATTATTTTAGTTCTTACTCATACTATGTCCCTTATTCATTATGAAAAAGCTAGCCTATAATAATTGAAATTATAGTGAGGTTTAGAAGGCTGAATTCATGTCACCTATTCTGCAAGAGGGTCAGGTTTTACACACAAAGGATGTTTTTTGATATGGACTTATATTGTGTATCTGTGACTTAATCAAGAAATGGTTATGGGCACCCATTGTGTCCACAGCACTGTGGACAGCAAACTGGAAGATACAGTGTTGTTAAAGCCATTATCAACCACCCACTTTGTAAAATAAAAAAAAATTATTTAAATGAAAATGCCTCATGCTGGGAATCTTCTAGGATTACAAGTATACTTAGAAAATGTAAAGTATCAGAGTTGAAGAGAGAAATCAAGGTGAAGATGGTTGGGAAAGTCTTAATCAGAGATAAGGCTTTGAAGAAATAGTAAAATGTACAAAGTGAAGAATTTGTAGTTAAATGACACATTTTGGATGACTGTATAAAAAAAAAGAATTACTAACATAAAGGGATAAAAGCAAGTATCCTTGATGACATAGACACGCACATAGATGTCTGAAGACCCTAATTCATCCAATCACTATATAAATTCCCTATAGCAGTGAAATTAATAAAAATATATACTGATGAAAATATGGTAATAAAAAGAATCACAGGGCGCAGTTGCTCAGGCCTATAATCCCAGCCCTCTGGAAGACTGAGGCCAGGGGATTGCCTGAGTTTATAGGTTGGAGACCAGCCTGAGTCAGAGCGAGACCTCTCCTCTAAAAATAGCTGGGCATTGTGGTAGGCGCCTCCCTAGTCCCAGCTACTCCGGAGGCTGAGGGAAGAGAATCGCTTGAGCCTGAGAGTTAGAAGTTTCTGTGAGTTATGACTCCAGAGCACTCTACTGGGGGTGACAAAATGAGAATCTGTCTTAAAAAAAAAAAAAAGTATCAACCTGAATCTTAAAATTACCATTTTAACTTCAAATTTTTGTTGGCACAATTGGTCATAATAATGGAAATGCTTATTGAGTCTTTGCTAGAAGTTTATAGGAACATCTCATTTTTGTCCTCAGATCCTCTAACAGGTTTAATGTTATTATACCTGTCATGCATTTTTCTACTTTCTACATATTTTATGTAGATGGGAAGATGATCAGTTTGGACATGGACACTGAGGGTAGGCCTTTAAATAATTTCCAATATATTAAGTATTATTAAAGTAGCTTTAATGAGGTACAGTTAATATATCATAATGTCTGCTCTTTTAAAATATATAATTCAGTGGTTTTTAGTAATCATCACCATATTTTAATTTTTAAACATTTCTATCACCCCCATATGAAATCCTGTACCTCTGTACCCCTAATGGTTATTTTTCCTTTTTTATTTTTTATTTTTTTGCCAATGCTCTCAGCTCTAAGCAGCTGCTTTGTGTATTCAGACTATTCAGAGATTTTTCTATGCTGGACATTTTACATACATGATATTGTATCTTTTATGACTGGCTTCTTGGGCTCAGTACAATGTTTCAAGGTTCGTCCATGTTGGAGCACGTGTCAGCACCTCATTCCTTGTTACTGCCAAACAATATTGTATGATATGTTTCTGCCACATTTGGTTTATCCATTCGTTGGATAATGGACATTGCATTGTTTCCACTTTTTAGCCTTATGAATAATGCTGCAAATGAACCTTGAGGACATCATTCTCAGGGAAACAAGCCACTTACAGAAGGGCAAATGCAGCTTGACATCATGAGGTAACTATATGGTAACATTCACAAAATAAAGAGTGGAATAGTGGGTGCCAGTGGCTGAGGGGAAGCAGAATGGGGCAGTTTCTTATCAATGGGCATAAAATTTCAGTTAAGCAAGATGAATTATCCTTAGACACTCACTGTCTAAAATTGTACTTATAGTCAGAAATAATGTGCAATTAAAATTTTGTTAAAAGGGTACATCTCTTATAAAGAGTTCTTATCAAAGTAAATTATGTGTCCATTTGCTTTTCCACATACATAACTTTTCATCACTGCTAAGTATTTTTTTTTGACACAATATTCTAGATTAGGTACAGGGTCAATAGAGGTGGGATTATGGAGTTGAGTGAAATTGCTAAAGAAAAGATTGACCAGAGAATGGATGAAAAAAAAAAACAAACAAACAGAAAAATTGTCTCCTGAGTTAATTTTGCCACTTGAGTCTCTTCTGCAGTGAGAGATAATGGTTTGTGGAAAACAGATTCCAGAAAAGACTCTAATACATATCATGAAATGTTAAGCCATAGATTAGACATTTATTTTTCATCTAGAATAATACCACATCATTTTCCTTTTATGAGAGAGAAAATTACTTAATGACTTAAATTGTATGATTGCATTATGGCAAATAGGATTGTTAGAGCTTTTTATCATTTGAGGTCAGCAAAAGGGTACTATGCTATTTTTTAAAAGAAATATTGCTAACATATTATACAAAAATAATACCCATATGAATGTAAGCTCACATTATCTGCTTAAATTTATAAAACATAAAAATTCCCCAGATATTTCATCATTTTGTGTTTTTTTTTAATATGAAACATGAAAGAATATTTATCTGTTTCAAATCTTCACAAGAGTAAAATCAGATAACAAAACCATGGGTTTCTGAATTTGTGGACAACATGGATATAAACACTTGCGTGTAATCTGAAATGACGCATCACACCTGATGAAGGGCTTTCAAATTACACCCTTATGACCAAGTTCAATGAGTGGGTCAACTCTCCTGACTCTTTCACCAAAAAATGCCTTTAGTTGCTCTAAAATTACAGATTATATTTTCATTTCTTTACTTGAAAATCATCTTACTTTCACGGGCGTATTTTCTGGATTTCTTTTAATTCAAAATTTCTTCACTATAATGTCATATAGCAGACATATAAATGTTATAGATGTATTTAACATGTCTAATACTTACATGCATGATGAATCTTATTTACATAAATTATTAAAGAATTTAGCGATGCATTTTTTTCTTCAGGTACTATTTATGAGTTGTTCTGCATGAGATATATTGTGGGAAGGTGACATATGTATTAAGATTTGATTAGACACCATTTATTTATAGTTAATACCAACACTATGACATTAATGACAATGCAACATTAACGGCACCAGGGCACACATTTCTACAAAACTGAAGTTCTATATTCCCAGTTTTCAATCTGATACACAAGTCAGGAGTTTAATAATGAGTGCACCACATACAGGCTGTGATTCTATGCTGTAAATATTCCAATTGTCGTCTCATAAAGATGACTAAGTGCGGGAAGAGGGTAAAACCTTTTGCTTGTCTTTGGAAATCATCATATGAGATTGTGGGAGCTTTCACTGCCACATCTTTTTGTTGGACAGTGTTTAGCATATTTTGCATTTCCTGTCTATTTATTGACATGATGATGTCAAGAAAGCCTCTAAGTAGAGCTCTGAAAGGCAAGAAGATCCAACGTGGATTCAAATTTTTCTGTAGATAAGATGTAGCAAAAATGCATAGATGAGCCTCTGGAGAAGTGAGACTTTATCTACATGTTAGGATAGTGCCTTATCTGTCAGAAATTCATCTTTTAGTTTTGTAGAAGAGCCAGAAATTCTATTTTAATTCTGATCCATGCCTCAGCTTTGCATCCTTCTTGATTTTTCTCCATACAAATAATTCAATAATTTTAATATTTAATATTAAGTTTTCAAAATGGTCACATTTAAATTCTAGTCACTCGTGGGCAAGATATTAGGGTGAATCTTTCATTTTCCAAAGAGCTGTTCATGCAATTGCTGCTATTAGAAATTTCGCTCCTCGGAAAGCTGTCACTTGGTGTTGTGATAATATTTTAGAAATACAACCTTCTAGGTGTAAATGTGGTCTTCTTTACTACCAGGCAGATAGAGCTCTGAGAACATTTGTTTATCATGGGCATGACTCAAAATCAATTAACAAATGTGGGTTTTGCTGTTCTAAAAATTTATAATAATATTGCTTTTAATGTTTTTAGCATTCATCTGACTTCACAGTATTTTAAAGTTGTTTTACCTCAGTAGAAATTTACAGAAAAATAAACTATATTTAGGGCCTGATAAACTTGGTTCAAGTCTGGACTGCAATATTTAGTAACTGTGTAAGTTTTGATTAGAGTTCTTATGGAGAATATTGACCTGTTTATCAAATCGGATGAGAATGATCTTTGGATTTTTGTCATGACTTCAAACCAGATCACAATAGTTAGTGTGTATATAATTCTACTCAAGCCCTTTAAAATGATTTTGCTTCCACTTACAGAATGCATGACAACGAAATTATAATTAAAATCTTAGATCCTGAACCAAAGTCATATGTCCTTTAGAATCCATTGATCACATAATCTGGATAATGTTTTAGATACTGCTGGGGATTAAGCATGAAATATACATGTGCGCATGCATGCACACAACACACACATGCTTTGTGGTAACTGACATGAAGCAACCAGTTACAGGTAAAAGACGAATGCTAACATGGATTCTAACAGATCTTATTCATTTGAGCGTTCACTAGGACGGCACACCTAGATCATATGCACTAGGAAATTTTCTGAGTGGTGGAACCTCTCAGGTAATGTTACAGAAATCTTTGAGTAATAGAGAGATTTAGGTTTGAGATTCAAATTGGGCCCTTTTATTTTTTACTTTCAACCCACCACCTCCTTGCTTTCTGATTCTTCAACTCTCTATTCTCAAAGTTACTCCTGCCTGGAGCATGTTTCCCCTTCCTCAAATACTCACTTCCCGACAGCATTCCCATCTCTGTCCTGCATATGGGCACTTGCTAGAGCATCTTAGATAAAAGGGGAAAATTGCTGCACTGACCCAGCTCCCTCTCTGGTCCTTATCCTCTTCCATGGCTTAATACTGATCACTCACTTGGTGGACCCTGTACAGTATTTTAAGCATTAGAAGTTGTACTATGACCGGAATATCAAGGTTCTGACAACAGAAGAATTAAGTCAATCTCTAGGGTGACACATTTGAAGAAGTGCCAGGATCTAAGCCCATTCAGACAGAATCCAGGTTTTAAAAAAATTTACTCAGCTTTTTTAGCTGATGTATACCCTTACCTACAAGTAGATATTTCTAATTTCACATTACATTTATGTATAAGTAAGTATGATAATTTATTTATTTATTTATTTTCTTTTTTTTTTTATTGTTGGGGATTCATTGAGGATACAAGAAACCATGTTACACTGATTGCATTTGTTGGGTAAAGTCCCTCTTACAATCGTGTTTTGCCCCCAAAAGGTGTGGCACACACCAAGACCCCACTCCCCACTCTCCTTCCCTCTCTCTGCTCTTCCTTTCCCCA